>JANPWX010000087.1:6589700-6604142 GCA_024734555.1 Trochalopteron elliotii
GATTCTTGTAAGAAGGAGGTGTTGGCACTGCCACCGCTGCCACCGCCTCGACGGCCGCCGCCGCAGCCTCCTCGGCCTCGCCGCCGCCCGGGCAGGCCGCCATCCTCCGCCAGCAGCACGGGTCAGGTAGGGCGGGGGGCGGGAGGGGACCCCTGTTCCCGCACCGCAGTGAGCCCCGGGACTGCCACTCGCTTGCGGGTCGGGCGCTGTGACCTCTCTGCCGTGGGGAGACTGTCGCTGCGACGCTGAAACTGAGCGATCGCGCCCAAGTCTTGGCAAAGTGCTTAGGTTGTCCCAAAGGCCGGGACTGGTGCCTTGCCCCAGCCTGGACAGGAGTGAACACAGGCACGGAGCTGTGGAGATGGGTCCGACTAGGAGGCTGGGACCTGCATCCCTTTGGTAGTTGCAGTGGGAGGCCCCACGTTCAGAACCCCCTTGCAGCTTTTTGGGTGCAGTGTTTGAAACAGTAGCTGCAGCCTCAAGTGGATGAAACAGCATGGATGTCCTGGCAGAGAATTTAGAATTGCAGAGAATTCAGATCAGCAAGTGGCTTACAGGGCTGGTTGTCCCAGGCAGATGCGAGGCCTGTGCAGAGCAGGATGCAGATTCAGAAGGGAAATGTCAATTGCCGTGTAATGAGCTCCACATCTGAATTAATGGCAGGATAAAAATGGGAGATACAGTGCTCTATAATGTTTTCCAAATGTAAACATCATGCTAATACTGATTGTGTATCAGTTAATACTGTATTAAGTTATTAATGCCACATTACCATATTGAGGTTTGCCAGAGAAGGCAGTTATAAACCTTTATTTATCCAATGACAGGAATGTCTGGGGCGAAGAGCATAGTCTTAAATCTGCATTGCAAAAGTGTTTCAAGCTTCAGAGGTGTGGTGCTGCTCTGGCTGAGCTTTAGCTCTCCTCTCAGCCACTGTGACTTAGCTAATGCTGAACAAATGTCCCTGCCAAGTTATCTCTGGAAGAAGGGAAACAATTTTATGCCGCTGACTGTGGAGGGAAGGCCCTGAGCTCCTCTCTCTGCTGAGTCTCTTCTGACGCAGATTCATAATCTTCATGCAGGCAGGTTCACGCTTCTTCCTGATACCTCTTCACACTTTCTGGGCAAACAAGTTGCAGGTTTTGGCTCACAGAAATGGAAATCATTCCTATGTGGGTCACTGTGACCTGCAGGTGCACAGGTGCTGTGTTTTATCTGGCTGCTACCTTTTCCTGTTTTCTGAATAATTTAGTTTCTTTCTTCTGTAGAAATACATGTGAAAGTTAGATTTTACTCCTTGTCATCCCCAAAACTAAGCTGGTTGTTCATTGGTGTCTAGTTGCAGATAAGGTGACAATTCCTGAGAGGTAACTACAGGTGCTTGTGGGCATTTAAAGAAGTTCATTTTGCTATTGCTGAATCTACTGACCCCAAGAAGTTAAACCAGACACCGTAATGCTCATTTTTTGTTTGGAAAGATCTGCTTTCCTCCTGGGACCCCAGGACTAAAGGGTGTTTTCATGTTTCCTCTCCACTTTGTGACTGTGAGAATTCTTGCAGTGTTTTCCATGCTGTCAGTAGAGGTTGGGTTTGGGACTTGCAGCCCTGTGCACCCTGCCTGCTGAACCCAGAGCTTATGTGGTGCATATGAACTAAAACCAGGACAGTGGAAGTGCAGTGGGCTCAGTTCCACGTCAACAGATGGATGCGAGCGTGTGCCGCCAAGACAGCATGTCACATATGCCTGTCAGGGCAAGGCCTCCTGCCCAGATCAGCTAAACTGCTGTCTGTCCTGATTTTTTACATGTCTCTGGTTTAGGACATGGCACTTCTGCATCCTTTCTAGGCTGCATTAAATCCTGAAAATAAACTGGTAGCGTTGTGACCAGCAGTGGAGGTAATGGAATGGTTTAAATCAGTGAAAAAGGTAGCAGAATACAGAAAAATATCTAGTGGGGGTCTCCAGTTGGAGACTGATGCTGAGGGCTACAAAACTGGCTAAGCCAAAATTTGGTGCCGTGAGCTCCCTGCTGGGCACACTGGTCTCTGTGAACAGTGCCACTCTGTGGCAGCTCCCGTGCTGGAGAGAGCCCAGTCAGACTGTTCCTCTTCCTGTACTGACTTCATATGGTGTAAACCAGCACCCGCTCTTGTCCCCATAAGAGGGAGGTAATTCATTGAGTACTTTGGTATGGTCCTCTTGTAGAAATAATACCTTTTCACTCTGCTTGAATCAAGACCTCCCTGAATAACAGGCTTCTCCCTGGTTTGTTGTAATTTCTGTATCTATGGTAGTTTGGAGCTGCCTGTAATTACGAATCAATAGAACATCAATCACAGCATGGCTTAGGAGATTTGCAGCTGAGGGACTTGACCTTCAAAAATTCTTGATTGAGGTGCCTTCTGGACCAGAACTGAGTCTCGTTACTAAAAGATGTCTCTTTGGTTGCTTCTGTGAAGCAGATTGCTTCTGTCCCAGTCCTCACCTCCTGGGTATGTTAGAAAGACTGTCTGGGCCAGGGATTGGTCTGAAGCAGAGAGGCAGCTTGGTATAGAGGCAAGAAGTCTTCCCTAGACATGAATGTTGCATAGAGACCTGGATAAAATACTAACATGGCAGTCAGTGTGATGAGGGCTTGCAGGAGTATCACCAGTTTTTTTGGGGAAAGGGAAGATGGGGTCTGCAGTGCTGCCACTCGGGTTGGATAAACACTACTAAACTTTTTTCCAAAATATCCTAAAAGAAAATGGCACCTTAGACCTTCTGAGTTTCCCATTTGTATGTTGGTGTTCTTTAGAGCTACGTCAGGTACAGTAATTACTGTTCTCCATAAAGAATGTATTTGCCTTATAGGGTTTTTTTCCTTTTTGTTTACTTCTGGGAACTAGAAGCTCTGTTTCAAGTCCACCCCCACCCGAGGCAGTGTCATAACTGGTTTTCCACACAGTAGAGCCAACAAATCCAACCAAAACTTTGTTCCTGTGGTGTTGAAGGCTGCAGGACTTAACCCTGTGTTGCTGTATATGAGTTATATCTGCATAGCAGCCTAACACATACACTTCATTATCCTATTTGGAGCTCCTTAACACGTACAGATAAGTACTTGCACCAAATCTGTGTGTAATAATTGAATAGTCTAATACACTGAAAGTATTTAGCATTTCTAAGTCTTTTCATTGCACACAGGGATATTTCCTCTGTATAAAAGCAGAAATGTGGTCGAACAATGGATTTGCTATCAGTGATTAAGGAGTACCCTCATTTAAGACACTGGAGAGCTCTGCTTAAGAGCTGATGGCATGGCACTAGCTAGAGTGTCCTGCATGAGCTGGCCTCTAATCCTATTTTCCTTGCAATAGAAATTTTCCCAATACTTTCAATGGAGTAAGAGAGGGCCTCAAGTATTTGGATTCCAGTAAGCATGACTGTAGATGAAATGCTGCATTGGCATGCGCCTGCAGGGCTCTTGTTGACTTCAACTGCTGCCCCAGTCATGCACCATGGAAAAGTGGGATTCTTTACATCTTCTAAAAACATGAATTTATTAGGATAAATGTGTCTGTTACTGGGATTATCTAAAGAGCAGAGAGTCTCATCTGACAAACTGGCTATAAATAGAAAATCCATTGGTTTAGACATCATCAGAAATGGTATTTGGCTGAAGTTTGTGATCAGCATTATGGTATATAACACAGTAGATCCAGTATAACTGAAAAATTGACCAATATGCCACAAATACTAGCTACTTAAACAGAATTTTATCTGTGATGTTTAAACAACCATATAAAAACTTGGTGCTGTGGTCTCATGAGTCAGAAAGGTTACTGCTTGTCTGCCAGCAAGGTGAACTGAAGTGGAAACCTAGAAAATGGGATTTGGGCTGTGAGGAGACAAAGATCTGCTGGCAAGACCATTTTTAACACTATCAGAGAAGCAGTCGTCCATGTGGTTGTAAACGAAATAATATTGAGCTTTTAGTTTAAATGCTTGTACACAAATGGAATCTTACACTGTAGGAAAAAAAATTGAGGCGAGCAAGTGAAAGTGTGCAGAGTTGTTGCTGTTTGGAAGTGCTCCTGGTTTTTACTGGGTAGAGGAGGGGGGATGCAGGAGCATCACTGAGTGGAACACACGGTATCTCTGTCTCAGGAAGTTTGCAGTCCAAGTGTTTGAGACAAATAAGTGACACAAGAGCAATACCTGAGTTTGTTGAGTCGTGTGACAGCTGTGAAATTTAATATGAAAACTTAATTTCAGATGTTCTAAATTTAAGTCCAGTGCCTTAGTTGTGAGACTAACTTTGTCATCTGATGGTGAAGTAATAAACAAGGATTTTCATCCTGACCTCCTGGGAGGGAAACTGACTTTATTATATCCTATCAAATGGTCTCCAAAATGACTGCCTGTGTATTGGCTTGGGGGCAATTTTTAGTTTAACTTCTGAGCAGAATGTAGATTAGACATTGCAGCTTTCAAATTCCCTTTTATTTGTTTGATCTCTAGCCTCAAAGCTCAGAAGTGAAAGCTTTAAATAAAATAAACAAAGATGGGAGTGTGAAACAAGAAGCTCTAGGAGGGACACAGGCTCATGTGTTATGCACAGGTGAAGTGGTCATCTCAAGGAAGAACATAAATCTTCCCTCCATGCCTGTCCCTGCACTCCTCAAAACCTTTTATGTCTGAGGCAGAAGGAGCTCTGCTCCTGGGCTGCTTGGCTGAGATAAAGCAGCAGGTCCCAGTCCTGCAGCCCGTGGTGCTCAGAAGAGCAGGGCATGCACAGCCAGCCCACCTTGAGGCAGGAGGAGACTCTCAGATCTCTGTTGTGCACAAGGCAGTGAGAGGCCTGTCTCTGCAGCTTAGAGACAGCAGAGGAAGGAGCACAGTGCTTTACTGAGTGTGCAGAGCTGGGGCTGGTCAGGGGGACTCTGTTTGGAGTGGCTGTGGTTGGGTTTGGACTAACTTTGGGTAAGGATTTGAGTTCAGGGCTCTCCTGGCTTTGTCAGAGCTTGAATGACTCTCTGCTAGTTTGAGGCACAGCCTGTGGAGCTCGTTTATGTTTGATAGATGAACATTACATGAAATAGCAGGAAAGGAAAGTCTGTGAGGCTGCTCAGCTCAGGCTCCCTGCCTTTCCCACTCAGTAATGTCTGGGTCTACTCCACTTCCCCTGTGCTTTTTATGAGACCATGTATGAGCTTCGTTCTGTGGTTACTTGTAGTTAAATGCAACCTGGGTCACATCACATTTTCCTTTACATTAAATAAAGTAGCAAGACAGAGGCCATAACTGAATTATCAGGCTGACCTCCTAAATGTCACTGGATAATAAACATGCAAAAAGAATTCTCATTAAATACACATCACTAGCACTTTAATATCTAGGCAAATTAGACTGCTTTGGGGACAAGTGAGGTCAAATATCTTCTTTTGTGTCTGTGTAATATGGATTAATTCTCGAACTGGACAAAAGCACTAACTGCTCTACTGTGTCACCTCATTATCTAGGGCAGAAACAAGCTGTGCCTGGGTGTTTTTGTACTGTGGAAATGCAATTTATTTGAATAACCTCCTTTCAGCAGTTCTTGCTTGCTCCCCAGAGGACAGACAAAACTGCACTAACCTATTCTACTCCAGCCTGTTCAGTGCCCTTGAAGGAATCTGAGTATTATTGGAATTTCTTTGATATCTTTAAGTTATAGATGAAAAAATCTCCTAGAAATATTACTAAACACAATGAAGGGGGTATTCCATGTCTTCTCAATGAATGTGGAAGCTGTACCTAACACTGGGCTGGATTTCTATATAAGATTGATTCATTAATGAGTGAAAATCAGAATTTTATATGAAGAAAGGCTCACTACACCCACATGTGTTTTTGCATGAGCAAACAGCATTTGGGGCAGAAATATACATATAGTGCTAGTTCTTTGTATATGATTTCAATAGATACTTTGCAAATGGAGTCTCAGTTTGCAGAACCAGCTAACTTTGTATCTTTTACGAGAGGCAGTAATTGTTACACACTCCTCACCTCTGCTACACTGGAGCAGCTTTACTGATGTATAAACTAATGCTTGAACTGTGTTGTCGATTTATATAGGTCCCTAACAGTCTAAAACTTGGCAGTCATGGCACAAAGAAATGCCCAGACAGCCTTACTGGTGCTGGTTTTGAGAAGGCTTTTAGTAGTGTGGGCTGTAGTTGGAAAGCAGACACAAAGTAGCCTCTGCCAGGAAATGAATCTCACAGTAGCCCTGTGTAGGTATTTCTTTTTTGCTTAAGAGAGCTTGACAGGACTGTGCTGGCAGTAAAAGGAGGTTACTTTGGATTTTGATTTAGCTTTGCTAAAGCAGTAAGAATGCTGTCAGGCTCACTATTGCTGTTTACTATGTGTTTTTTAAAATTAGATAATGGCAGAGCAGTCCCATATGTCAATAATAAACAGTTCAAGTAGGTTTGTATTGGAAAAAATGGGGTTGTCAGCAGAATGGTATTATTTGTCACAACAGCAGCTAACAACCGAGTACTTTATATTGCTGGGCTGTTATCAGCTGGGAGGCAATTTTATTAGCTGGAAAGAGGAGCATTTTGGCAGAGCAGCAGCCATGCTCAGCCCAGGGGTCTGTGTGAGCCAGCACGAGGTTGTGCCTTGGCAGGAAGAGGGTGCTGTGCTCACAGGGCAAAGGACCCCAAGCATCCCCCACAATATCTACTCTCAGCCTGCCTGTGGCTGGGAGCAGGGCATCCCTGTGTGTGCAGGGACAGGCTGCTGACTTCCAAAGCAGGCAGAGCACAGGGAGGTCTCTCGTGGACATGGTTTTCTAGAGCTGCTGTTTTGTTACCATGCTCCTGGAGGTGTTCAGGAGGCATGGGAATGGGTCACCTGAGGACACGGGTTAGTGGCAGACAGTCTGGTGGTGCTGAGTTCATGGCTGGACTTGGTGATCTTAGAGCTCTTTTCCAACTTCACCAATTCCGTGATTCAATGGGTAAAATTCATCAAACTGACATAATTAGAAATAGTTTACTGCTTTATAATTTTTTTAATTGATGTGCTAATCTGAGTCCCTCTTACACCGAGGAGCTGGAGCTTTCACATGTGCAGAGGGTATTGAGGAATATCCCATGTCCACAGTTTTGTCAAATGACTCCTTGCTGCCTTATTCTGCAAAGCTTGGCCTCCCTTACATCTAGGGCATAGCAAAGTCTTTAGTTAACTAAAATCTAGCAAAACGCAGTCATTGGAAATGTTTGGAGGGTCTGTGTATTTGTGGGTCAGTCCCAAAATGCTGCTGTTTGTTTAGAGCAAAAAGGTGATTCCTTCTTTATAGAAATCACAGGCTCTGCTTTTTTTTCAGGCACATGCTCTCAACACAGCCATTTTTATTGTGTCATCATGCATTCTGCTAATAATGCACTTAGCTATGTTCTTTTAAGTATGGACAGGATAGGGTTATTTTTCAAAAAAATCCTTAATCTGCACTTGCATCTGCTTAAGTTTAGTAATTCTGATTGGAGTGATAATTACAACTACATTGGCAGCTTACTCCTAATCCTGATCAAATCAAAAATACTCTAAAAAGAGTGAAATGAGAACCACAGTGTCATCGTCTTTATTTCTGGGTTGCAAATATTTACAACTTGTATCAGTTGCAGAATGTGAAACCTGTGCTTCAGTCCAGTGGGACTCCTTTTGTCAGTCTTTTCATAAAGTTCCAGTCTGTGGAATTGTGTGACCATATCTAGCTTGCCTGCTTTTCTTCAATATGGCTTTCTAGTCCTCCTACTTATAATGAAAAACCTGAGAATATGCCCCAAACTTGCTTCAAAGCTCAGTAGCTGAAACCAGCTGCCAGTATTTTTCATTCCCTTGTGATCTGGGCAGTTCGAATTGTGCTTTTGCTACTTGTGTGTATGGATATGTTCTGGAATTGCTCACATTATAGTACAGATGAAGGAAGTGTAGGACTGGCTGCTTATTTACCACCTGAACTACCCCTAATGGAGTTACTTATTTTTCTCTGTATTTTAGTTTAGAATTCATTTTCCACCAAATTTCATTACAAGGAATTTTGTATCTCTTGTTACTCAACTTTCAAGGAATGAATTAACGGTTCTTGGTTTTGTTAAGTTAATTTTAGATCATGGAACTGCAGAAAATTCTGGAAATTAAAACAAATTCATAGTTGCATGGTTTGAGTGTCTTAATAAGATGTTTGGCGAGGAAAGATCATTTCACTAATACCAAAGCAGAAATCTGTTTATGTGAGGGTAATACAAAGTAGACACCAGCTGCAGGTCTTAAAAGAAAAAGGTTACTGGCTTATTTAAATGCAAACCAATAGAAAGTATTTAAACTGTATAATCTATATAGAATGAATTACTCATTTTAAGCATTCAGGATGCATTTCTATTCTCCATCGACACCATCTAGAGCAGTGTTTCTTTTTGGAGCTTGTTATAAATTACTCCTGGTGTTGCCTTGAAGTTAGTCTTTAATTCCTCCCAAGTGGCTGTTGGGAGTGATGGAGTGGTGGAGTGGTTGGTTTGGCTCTCTCCAGTGTAGAAGAGATGCCAAGAGCAGCTCCTCAAGGGCCTGGCTCCCTCAGCTCAGCTGCTGCTCTGCTGGGCTGTCTGTGGGCACTGCCTGCCCTCAGCACAGAGGTGTTCACAGGCACGTGTAGTGTTTGAAGAAAGAAAGGGAGGCTTTGGTAAGAGTGCTGATTGTTCTGTACACTTTTGGCTACCACAGAAGGGAAATGGGGATATTGAGGGAAAATATTTCCCATACTGTGTTACTTCTATTTCTTGTAACTTTCGTGGGAGATGTTTTGTTGCCAGTCTGTTGGCAATGAAACCACATATTTCTTTGGGAACCTAACAAACAGAAGTATTTGTGTATAAAGGTAGAAGCATTTCTTGCTCCATAGCAGATATGCATTTCCCTACATCCATCAAATCCACTAGTTCAACAGCTCCTCTGTTTGTGATAGCTGTGGTTAATACAGAAGTGTTGTGCCTTGCAGACCTGCAGCAGCTGTGGAATGGGTCAGATCAATTGTCCATGTAATCCTGTACCTTATGTCTGATGATGCCCTTACAATCCAGGAGGGCGAAGAGCCTCTGTGGAGGATAACAGAGCTCTTGGCTGGTCTGTGTACCATGAGCATGTTTGGCAGGGATTGTCAGCACTAACATTTTAAGGAAAATTTGGTCTTAATGAGTCTCAGGTAAAATGAGCTCTGTTGAGATCAAAATCCACCTCAATAGCTGTAGGTGCCTTAAGAAACAGATCCCCAACTCCTCTACCAGTGCCTGTGTCTGTCCTGTCCCGCAGGCACTCACACATCAACTTCCAGCAGAGCACTGCAGTGCCTCAGAAAATCAATACTGCAGAAGGACTATTTTTCTTCTCTTAGCTTCTTATCAGAATCAAACTTTTATTTCTGCATCATTTCCTTGAATGATTACGCCCCTCTCTCACTGCCATCCAGTTTGTTTTCTAATCTGCAGCCTTCCTGCTACCATGCTAAAACACCAAACCACTAAAACACCAGTCTTCTGACCTAGGTGAGCTTTTTGATTTGTCACGTCAAGAACAGTCAAAATTAAGGATTAGGCTGCTACAAGGAATTGGCTTTTTCTCAAATATACATATTTATTTTTCTACCTATTCAGGAAGTTTGCACTGTGCTGCCCTGTATGCAGCTTCTGTAGAGTTACCAAGCCATAAATTCTTCCTCACCTCCTTGTATTCAGGTGAGTTTAGCCCAGCACATAAATAGATACAACTGTGGCAAGTAAAACACTCATTTCAGGACTGCTTAATACTCCAAATGCAAATGGAATCTTATTTGAAATATTAAAACCTGTTGAGTTTCCAAAATTAGGACAGGGCAGGCTTTCAGTTACTCTTGTAAGATGGGGTTTTGGCAGTTCACCTCTAAATATAGGCCTGAATATTGCAGTGGATATCTTGAGAGAGAAGGTAGAAAAACAGTGAAACTCAGGTGTATTTGAGAAGACCTAAAATGATGACAGAGTTTTACAAAACTCTGGTCAGTGTCCTCTGGCCAGTAAAATTGCTTTCAGCTTCCTGGAGACTTTGAGGGTCTGGTGTGGATAAGGAAAGTGAAATGTGGGCATTATCATGAAGGGTGTGGAGGGCAATGCTGATAGTTTCCCCTGGCTGTGACAGAAGATTTAGTCCTGACCTTAAAAACCTTGTTGTCATGGATGGAGGAACAAAGCATAATCACAAGCTTCTACCTGCATCGTTGTGTAGAAATAAAAACACATGCTGACTTCTGTGAGGCATTTTCTTGAGATGAGTTATGGAAAGCTGTTCCAAAACTCAGTGAATCATAAATAAAAACTGCAGTGGATAGAAAACTAATTTTGTCATCATGCCTTCTAGGCAGGTTCAGTGGCGAGCAGATCCCATGCAGTTGCTCATAAATATGTGGGAAGTCACCAGTGCTGAAATTAGCTACACCAAAAGGCAGCTGAGGAGCTGTTTCTGGTTGTGCCTGGGCAGGATGATCCACAGCCTGCTGAAAGCCAGGAGCAAGGGGACACCACAGTTGCTGTACCAATACTTCTTTGAACAGCACCACCTCCTATTCCATGCAGTGCTCTAGGGTTGAGCTGGGAGGGTCTGCTAAAGTCAGCACAGGCTCTGCATGCAGTTCTGCACAGCATCCTGGAGATTTAGCTCTTGGGGAGGAGTGGGAATTTTAAGGCATTGGGTACAAAAAAAAGATGAAAAAAAGCAAAAATGCAGTGTGTGGATTGTGCTGGAAGTACTTAAGAGTGGAAGGGTATAGGCAGTTTATAAGATCCTGTCTCAAACTGTGGAATAGTTCTAATGGGGTGTAGCTTATTATCTCTTTGGTTCACTAAGTGTATAGTGACTTTAGTAATTTCAATTAAAAACTTCTAAGAAGCTCTTGGTCTGCAGTTGGGTAAATTCCCTTCAATTCAGTGCAAGTGCTCCAAATGTATGTCAGTGAGTGAGAATCAGTTTTATCTAGGAGGTTATTGCTTGTAATGATCCTTGACCAGCAGCCCATGTAAAACTCCATTTTTTCCATAGGTACTGGAACATGTAGCAAGCACAGTCTAAAGTTTCTGGACTGAGAGAATAGAGCAATCTATATGGTCAGTTTGATCCCTCACCTCTTAATGAAATGCCAGGTTTGAGGGCTTTAATTGAGCACTGTTTTGTAAGGAAATAGGCCAAGGCTAACAGGTCACTGCATGAAAGGCAGTACAGAAAAATGTCTCGTGACACTGCCAACCAGGGCCCCAGCTCTATCATCAATAGGCAGTCAGATTTTAGGTGTTATCTCATCTTTCAAGGAAAATAAGCTACTGATGTCTTTCAGCTTTTTATTATATGGGCCACTGCATTTTACCACCATCTCAGAAAGAGACATCAAAGGACTTTTCAGATTCTTTCTAGTAAGAAAAATAGGTGACTGCTGGAAACTGTGGGTTTTGACCATTGGTTAAATATAGCTTGTAAAAGAACCATCCCATTTTTTCTGGGTGTCACAAGTCACTTGGTTAATTCATGTTTGTTTTCGATTGAACTGTTTTAAGTCAAACTGTGATTAATTCTGCATTAAAAAAAATTATTAAATAGAAAATTGCAGTAAAACACTATTATGTCATAAATTGCAAAGAAGGATGAGTGATGCCAGAGAGCAATTCACCATACACTAAGAGAATAATTTGTTCTTGTTCTGCATGGTGGTAGACTTTCCCTTTTGGCCATGAGCACATAAATATTTTAAAAGGAAAGCTGTAAGTCTGTATAGTGATAAATAAGCTTGCAATAACAGAACATCAATTGAATATTCAAAATATCAGTGAAATGTTTTCTTGCAAGTGCCTGTAGTTTGCAAATAACTGTGTACTCCTGATTTAGGATGTCTGGATGAGAACCCTCTGTTCTCACACCTTGGTCAATCATGTGTCCAGATCCTCATGCTCAAGCCCATATTTTGTTTGTTTACATCTACAGATGTAGCCATTTGTTAACTAAAAGTCAAGGCATCCACTACTGCAATAACAGCAGAATTGAGGACACTAAGTTCATTTTGTTTCTAATCAATGGTTCAGTTTAGCTAATCAGGGAGAAAATACTGGAAATTATTTTTCTGGTCTGCTTATATTTAGAGGGAGGTGAATTCTGAAGTTCTGTGTACCCAATACTGCCTGAAGTCTTAGAGCAGAACAACACTGAATCAGTATGAAAAAAGAAGCTTGTAATGAAAGTAAAAATAATTGCTTTCAAATAATTTTTAAAAAATATGTTTCATTTTACTGCTGAGATTCTATTAACTGAGTCTGAACTCACATTCTGCCATCAGAGAAGATGGAGAGTATAGGTTAAAAACAACACTAATTTCTACAGAAGGAAAAGACAAAATTTGGACTGTTGAATTCACAGTTCTGCATTGAAGTTTAAACTAAAACTAGCACATAAAGGTGAAACCAACATAGGAGTGATTTTGGTAAGCAGGCACACAGGAGCTGCAAGGAGTTGTGACTAATATTGCTTTCTCTTCAAAGCAGAAACAATCCTAAGCTAGTGTTCCTGGCAGCCCTTTAGTATCATGGTTGTAAGAGCACTTGAGCTTCAAGAGCCCATTTCTCCAGGTTGTTTCTCAGTGTTTCCAGGGGAATTCCCCCTCACAAAAGCACATCTTGCTGTCTGAGTAATTGGCAGCTGGTCAGACTTGAGTCCTGTTCATTGAAAGAACAAGTTCAGCCCTAGCAGGGAAAGAATGGGTTCTCAGCACCTTCAGGTTCGATCATAATAAATATCCCAGGCCAGCTCTTCCCTGCAGTGCTGGGCAGGTGGGGAATTGACACAGATTTGGCACCACTTTGGTGCAGCTGCCAGGAGTGTCAGCTGCTGCCAGGCTGCCCCTGCCATCCCCAGGCTCAGGGGACAGTGACAGCCTGTGGGGACTGTCCTGGGCTGGCCTTCTTGCAGCTGTGCCATGTCCCAGAAGAGAGGACTTCCCTGCACACACTTTTAGTGTCTCTTTGCAATAGTTGCAACTAACTCCTTTAGCTGCTGGAGTTAATTGTGTTTGTTACTGATTTTTCAGCTTTCAGAACAAAAATCCTGTATTCATCTTAATACCTTGCTGTTGCTATGTAGGCAGCCGTAGCACGTGTTTGTGCATGCAGGGATTTAATTAAAACCTTAATAACTAAATAATCACCACACAGTCTGGGCATCTGTGAGATAGCACTGTGGGGACATTTCTTGAGCTCCTCAATTGCACACCACATTGCTATGTCCTGTTTTTGATGCTGGGTAATCGTACTCCACCGTTGCTGGTGAGGTGGATATAGATTACGAGGCAGCTGGAGGAGCAAGCCCAAGAGCAGTGCTTTGCTCAGGCACTGTTTGAGGCATTTCCTTTGATCATGGCACAGCTGGGAGCCACTCACATGTCCTAGAGACCAAAACTAAAGTATTCACGTTACGATGCCTGAAGTGAGTTTCCTAAACAGAAGTGCCCTGATTACTTTTCCAGAGATACTGAACACAGAAAACTTACTTTTAAAGTTTTCATGCTTCGCAAAGTGTCTCTCTCAGTCTGGGTGGCAGTCATTGTTTTGGGCATTGATTACTCCTGTAGTGGGTTGTTCAGCAGGGAGCAGGCTTCTCCTCAGGTGCCCCTCTGCACTTCAGCTGCAGGGCAAATTCCCACATCCCTCACATCTGTCCCATGCTGGTGACAGCTGCACATGCTGGTCCTCTCATGGCTCAGGAAGGTGTCCCCAGGGGACGTTTGGGCCAGGCAGCTGCTGTGGGCCAGCCTGGCCTTGTCTGCTGGGCTGAGCCGGGCTCAGGGAGGGCCAGGCAGCCGTGTCCTGCCTGCCTGCACCGGGCACCAGGGCTGCTGCAGGGCATGGGGCTGCTCTGCCTTTGCCTTTGCCTTTGCCTTTGCCTTTGCCTTTGCCTTTGCCTTTGCCTTTGCCTTTGCCTTTGCCTTTGCCTTTGCCTTTGCCTTTGCCTTTGCCGGCAGCACAGCAATGGCCATTGCAGAGGTGGCACAGCCTGGGCCTCATGCCTGTGTGTCCCACGTCACGCCCGTGTGTCCCATGTCATGCCTGTGTGTCCCATGTCAGGCCTGTGTGTCTCGCGTCAGGCCTGTGTGTCCCATGTCAGGCCTATGTGTCTCGCGTCAGGCCTGTGTGTCCCACGTCAGGCTTGTGTGTCCCACATCATGCCTGTGTGTCCCACGTCATGCCCGTGTGTCCCACGTCAGGCTTGTGTGTCCCACATCATGCCCGTGTGTCCCACGTCATGCCCGTGTGTCCCATGTCATGCCCGTGTGTCCCATGCCAGGCCTGTGTGTCCCGTGTCAGGCCTGTGTGTCCCGTGTCAGGCCTGTGTGTCCTGTGTCAGGCCTG
>JANPWX010000087.1:6604147-6826647 GCA_024734555.1 Trochalopteron elliotii
GGAGGGCTGTGTCCTGCCCCATGAGTTAGCTCATCGCTCTCCTCGGGACAGGCTGACGGGAACAGATGTGTTCCACACCTGACCTCTGTTTTTCTATAGCTCCTGAGCACATTCTCAATTTAAAATTCTGCTCTTTCCTATAAAAGGTAAAGAAGATGTCAAGGTCTTGCTGTTCCCATTCCAAATGAAATGGGTTCGTGTCCTGTTAATCAAGAAGTACAGACGCAGCATTTGTCATTTCCCTTTAAAGTAATGGGTGGTTGATACCTGTCATTTCTCAAGAAACTATACACCAGATTATGGTGTATTTATAGAAATTTCAATTGCTGGTAACTTGGCTGAAGCCAAGTTTAGGCATACCATTAGTAACACATAATGAAATGACCTAAGTGGTGTCAGATTTGGGAGGGGGAGGAAAAAGCTATTTGAGTTGGATAGCTTGAGGATGCTGTTTTACTATTAAAATTAAGCTTCTGACCCCTGGCACTGAAGTGATAAAAATGAATCTTCCTATATTTCTCTTCTGCATTTAATCTTCTATATTGGAAAAGATAAAGAATCAAATCTCCTTCTCTCCCTTGTCTCTTTCTTTTCTAGGTACAGGACCTATTTATGCTACAGACCCACTCTTATACATGTCCCTGTTAATACTGCATAAGCTTGTACATTTATTAGTAAACCACTGACGGACTGCTCCCTCCACTCCTCCTCAGCCAAACAGAAAGGAACCTATTTAATAACAAACAAAACCCCTGACAAAGAAATCCCTACCGTTTTAAAGATGGACAGAAAGAGACTGAACGAAGCATGATAAATTCTACATAGGGGGAAAAACATATTTTTGGGGATGCCACAGAGAAGTAAATCACATAGAATAATGCATCTAGTTTCCAGACTCTATGGTGTAAAGCCCTGCTCTGTGCATGGCACTTATGATTCCTCTATTTTAATGTAATATTTTTTCTTTTCTAAACCTTTCCTCTGACTCTTCATTTTGCACGAACTGTTGAGCAGTTATCTTTATGACAATATGTAAAGATGTTGGGTCAAACCCTTCCTAAGAAAGGAAATATTTTTAGTAGATTATTGTGTTTAGGTTTTTTTGGATTTCCTTTTTCTTTTTTAATTAAATTATTTCTTTTGGAGACATCAAAAAGGTACATCTTACCATAATTAATATTCACTGTCAATAATATTTATTTTTAAATGAAGATTGGAAACAAGGTAAGACATTTGTTTATAAACTGTATTGTATATTGCTGAATAACAGTTGAATAAAAAGATTTTGAAATAAAGTTTTTACAGATGTGTGTGCCTTTCCCTGTGTCCTGAATGTCCCTGAGAAGGCTTGATGGCTGCATGCCTTCCCTGCCTTGTCACAGCACAGAGACTTGAGGAATGATGCAGCACAAACAAAATAAAATTAAAATCAGTTCTTTTTCAGACACCCTCACCTGATGCCAAAGCCCACGGCAGAACGTGCAGGTAGCCAGTCCCAGGCTGCAGCTGCCTTGTCCTTGGTGCCACCAGTTATCTCTGGGCAGTCAGGGTAAGATCTGGTAGATGGATGGTGGGACAGTGTGTGGCATTCAATGTAAATTGCTTTGGTTTGCCCCAGGCATCTCTGAAAAAAGGTGAATCAGGCAGTGAAAAATCAAAATAAATTATCCTGGAATGTTGTGTTCCCTAGTTCCAAGATTTGTTCAAAATATATTCAGATTTTTAAAAATGCATAATTGCGTCACTTTTCTTATCCAGGTGAACTTTCTCTAAAGAAGCTTTTTTACAGTAAATAGAGTATTTTAAAAGTGTAAAAAGAGTGATTTTTCTGTTGCAAAGTGCTTGTTTTTCAAGTGAGCCAATAAGATGACTTGGTAAAGAAACATGACCTTTGTTAGCTGAATTTAGTGAAGTACCTTGAAATTTCCTATGCCCGACTATGACTCTTATCATTTGTGTGGCATCTTAGAAAGGAGCTTCCTTGGGGGAAAGGCAGAGTGACAGCTCCAGTGGCAGCAGGACTGTGCCTGCAGGAGCTGCAGAGCAAACACAGGACGTGCCACTGCCTCACCTCGTACCCAAGTCCTGTTCCAGAAGGAGGGCAGGAAGGGATTGTCATTTTCCCAATGGCCAGGATTGCCTTTTTCTGGGGCTGCCAGTGACAGCCAGGGGTTTGTGCCACTTGCACTCACTGGGTTTGAGCCCAAGCAGGTGATGCTGTTGTACATTACAACGATACAAAGACTTTGACTTCAGAAGGTTGAAAATGACTTTTTTATTTTTGGGATGTGTTTTTTTTTTATATACTATTTTACACAGACCAATTTGATTGGTGAAACAAATACAAACTTCTTCAATTACATTGGTGAGACCAGAGGGACATTAAGAAGAAGTCCCTCCTAGGGAAAGAAATGTAAACAATTTACTGTTACAAAAACATGTTTCTTGTTTACAGAAGATTCTCTGGGAAAGGAATTTCAGGAAACTCAAAACATCTCAGGCATGAACCAGGGCTACAAGCAGGTCTGTGTTGGATAGGTGTACTACACTGTGGTAGTAAAAGCCTCTTGCACTGGGGCAAACTTACCATGGGGATAAAACCTTCACAGTAATGTTCATCCCATTACTGCCAGCTGTAGGATCCTGTGGGAACAATCCATAATCCTCTCACAAAAAGCTGAACTGCTCTTTGGAGGAACTTGGTGAGCCTGGAAGTGCATCAGAGCATGAGAAACTGAAGAACACAGTCCTTGGCCTCCATGTGCATATGGGAGGGCTTCTAAACCTGGAAGGAAAAGATAGGTGGAAAAAAGATTTGCATGTTGGACCATGTCTAAACAAATAGCAGCATTCCTGTCTGGGAATTTTCCCAAGGACTGTTACTCCAGCAGAGGTGTGCATGGAGTCTGCAATGGTCAGGAGAGTTCTAACCCTTCCACCAAGGGCTGGTCACACAAGTGAGACCTGCCTGTGTCTGGACTGGGAGTCCTCTGGCCAGCTCTCCATTGCTACTGCTGTTTTCTCAAGGGCAGAGAATATTTCTCAGGGCCCCCACTTCCTTCTAAGGGAGAGAGAGAAATATTTTTTTTCCACAAGAGGAAGAGGAAAATCTGCCTAAATTGATCTAAATAAATAGCTGAGGCTTGAAGCAGTGAAGCATTTTTATCTAAGAGTAGTTATGCTTCTATTTTAACTTCAGCCCTCCAGCTGGTCTCCAAGTAAACAGGTATCTGCTTTGCTCTGATATTTTTGTTCCATCACTTATGGAGTACGTTGTCTCTTGAATTACAGACTGTGTGGTTTGGAGGAAATACATCAATCATTTTGAGTTTGTCCGTCCCTTCCTTTTGTAGCCTGTTACCTGCAAAGGGATGTGGCAGCAAGTTTTGTGTGCAATGACAGGAGTAGAATTACCAAGGTCTTTTAGATTTTAATCACATTAAAGGTGAAAAAATACTAAAACTACAACTAAAAATAACTTTTTTTATCCTTTCTGAGATCAGAATTAAGTGTGCCACAGTAGGAATAACATTTCTTATATTCCAATTCACCATAAAACCTTAGAAATACTAAACAATAACCTGAGGATTTGATGAAAAATCTCTTCTAGCATGAGCAACAGGCATTTTTGCTTTCCAGTGAAGACCTGTACACAAGCAGAGGGAACTCATTCCCAGCACACAGGATAACTTCAACAAGTGAGATTGCCTTGCTTTACCTTTACCTTTACCTTTACCTTTACCTTTACCTTTACCTTTACCTTTACCTTTACCTTTACCTTTACCTTTACCTTTACCTTTACCTTCACCTTCACCTTCACCTTCACCTTCACCTTCACCTTCACCTTCACCTTCACTATATGTTTACCTTTAAAAATGTGCAAAATTAGTCCTTCAGATTTTGGGGCCATGGTTTCTGCATTCAGGCCAGTTTTTTTTGTGCAAAATACACAGCCTATAATTGGTCTCATGTTCCTGTGGTGCAGGGAAAATAAGTGGCTAAAGAGGAGACTGCAGCTTTCAGTACAGTATTTAGTCTTTAAAAAGCACTTAAAGGAATGAGAAACGTTTTGAAGAAAAATTATAAAGCATTTGGAGCCTCATTGCTTGTGAGTGTGTTGAGAACTTTTGCTAAAACATCTGTCCTTTGAGAGTGCTCTTCTGAAAAGGGCAACTGCCTCACTTCTGCTGATTGTATTTACAAAGGGCAAAGCGAGGTTTTGCCGTACCCTTAATGGACAGAAGCTAGTGGCAAATCTTGCTCTTTCATAAATCTCAGCATTCCTCGTGGTGTCTGCTGTCAGCATCGATTAGGAATAAATGCCTGTGCTGCAGAGCCGTGGGAGGGTGGTGTGGCTCCTGCAGTGCCACACGGAGCCGGGCACAGAGTCACCGCGGGTGGGGCGGGTGATGCCTGGGCAGGCAGCCCCGGGTCCCTGCACTGGGGACAGCACAGGCTCCTCGCACAGCCAGCCAGCAGGGAAACATGAGGGATGGCTGCTGGGGGCCAGAGCTGAGTCATCTGTAATATAATCATAAGGAAACACACATTTTTCCTGAGAGAAAATCAATAGAACTTTGCACTTTTCCTTGTAATATTTCCAGTCTGCGCCATCAGCTGCAGCTCGCTCACAGTTATACTGCCATAAATTCACTGCGAGTTAATGGATTTCCACAAAAACGAATGGATTTACAGCACTGTAACAGAGCCGGCGCTAGAGCCATGCACATGTAAAAATACATGGAACAAAAGTAGTTTGATGGGACACAGGTGACCTTCAAAGTGCCAAGACCTAGCGAGTGAAAAACAAAATTACCCAGTTTGTGGTGTGTTCCTTTTCCTGGCGAAGTTCCCGAGGAAAATGGAGCCTGCAGTGCTGAAAGCCTCGCTGTGCATGGCAAGAGGGCCAGACCCACTGAAGAGAAGATGGGTGAGTGAGCAGCTTCACGCTGTGATGGAGAGTGCAAAAGACTGTCTGAACATGTCATTTGTCATTTCCTGCATAAAACATTTTGGAGCCTAGTCTTGCTTAGAATTAGTAAGTAAGTAAATAATGTGCTCCCAAACTTGTGTGTCAAAACTAGGTTGGTTAATGTATGAGCTGCCTCCGTTGCATTTGTTGCTCCACAGCAAATTTCATGCTTAGCCAGAGGCTGGCAAAGTTCATTTATTCATTATCCCCAAACTTTGGGCAGTTATTATTCAAACTCCCCTAGCACATCTATTTAATAAGAAGAGAACAGAAAATTGATGGGATCAGAAATGTTAAAGTCTTAATTAATGCTTTTAGCAAAGACTGATTGGAGGGGGTTTGTTGTGAGAATATTAATGCGCAGCAAGCGTGTCTGGCTGGTGTCACTGGGCAGGGGAAGGGCTCTGCCAGCCCTGCCCAGGGAGCTCTGCCCCTGCAGCCCGGTGAGCTCTGCACCTTTGGGACACCACCTGCATCACCCCGGGGCTCTGCGCCTCCAGGGCAGGGAAAACCAGTGTGCAAGCCTTGGGAGAGCACTAAAATACCAACATGTGCAAATTACTGCTGCTAATGGGTTTAAATGGTAAAACATCCACTTACAGCAGAGTAAAGATGAGGGATTCTTTCTTTTCTGCTGTTTCTGGGCTTTTGTGGTGTTTCTCTGCAGTGCTGCAGATCCTGTGCTGCAATGGGAGCTGCTGGGGGCTTTGCTGTGGGCACACGGGGACCAGGTTTGGGTTTTGTTCATGCAGGAGTCGCTAGAATTATTCCACAGGAATATTAACAGGTCTTGAAACAACGGGAACAAGATGAAGGCTTGAAGAATCCGAGCAAGGCAGGCCATAAGGGCCTCCTGCATCAGCCTGGAGTGTCACACAGAATGTGAGACAGGGATGGGGAGCAGGGAGGAAGGGTGGGGGTTGTTGCTGAGTTTAGACCGTGTTTGTAAAACCCAGTAGCCTCTACTGAGTAGAGATGGATAATATTATAAATGAAGCCAGTCAGGGAAAATATGTGCTTCAGATCTACAACAACAGCAATCCAAAATTTAGCACTGAACGAGGTGTGTTTTTTAAAAATCCGTGCTAATGCCAATGAGTGGATTGAAATCTCCTATTTCTCCTCTGGTGACTGCCCACCTTCTAATTATAGCAATTATGGACATTCCAAGTAAAACACAGTTACATTAAGAGTTGAATCAAAGAGGACTGAGATGTAGAGTTAGTTAATGGATTTCCCTATTTGTTGCGTATGGATTTCCTTTCCTGTTATTATCGAACCGTTTCTTAAATCTCATATGGAAAATCATCTGTAGTGTAACACAAACTAAATTACCAAGATCTTCATAAATAATTCAAAAAAGTTCACAGTTCAATTGAAGATTATACTTTTCTAACTGGAAATTTTTAGGATTTATTCTGGGGAAGATGGGAAAGGGGATGTTACTTTTTTTTTCTATTCCATGACCAGATCTTTCAAAATCTTTCATTTATCTCTGTGTTAGTATTGTCCTTGAAATAGGAAGCAACAGGTTACGTCTTTAGGAGTATTATACAGGATGAAAAACCAAATGAACACAGAAATGGGCTCTTATTTTTTGATTTTCTTTAATTTTGCTTGGAAATCTGAAGTAATTGATTTCTTTTAATGAACAAAAATAGGAATTCTTCATTACTAAATATTTTTCAGGCTTTGAAGCTGCTCTGACAATCCAGTGAGTATTGTGACTAATTTTGGGTTTTAGAGTGATCAACGTAGTACCTAGGCAGGTGTTGATATTTAGGCTGACTGTCAAAGTCAACTGTTTGGCAAAACTTAGTAACATATTTCTGATTTCCAAGTGTTGTGTTTTTATAATAGGTTTTAAGGTCTTTTTTTTTTCAGCAGAGTCCATCCATATTAACAGTCTATGTTAAACATGAGATTTAGCTCTAAATTCCCATGGCAGAGTCTCTTTTTAATGCCTATGCTGTAATTTATTTACTTACTGTTCTGGACTGCTGCATTTCAGTGCTTCCAGAGTTGTCAGAGTTGATCCAAATGATGGATACCTGTCAGTATGTCATTAACCAGCTGTCTTTGCAGTTTTACAGACGTGTCACCAGCCCCACAGGGAGAGTGTCTGTGCTCTTAGGCTGGGTGTGAGGAAGGTCAGTGCCAGGACTCTGACAGCCTCTTGGCTTTGCCTCATCCTTCCCTCAGGAGAGCAATGTGGTGGTGGCTGTGACCCAGAGAGGAGCAGCTTGGCCAGATCCTAGCCAAGGATCTGAGAACTAAATTCCCCCTTGGGAATTAACGTGCCCTCTCCTGGCATCAGGCAGCCCTGGGCTGGGGGTTAGTCTGTGCTCTGAGAATCAGAGAGTCAGTTCTCTGGAGCCTATGGAGCATCACCAGCATGGTGGTGAGGACTCTTTATTTGTCTTTCTTTTCTGGGATCCCCTGCAAAGCACTGAAAGCAGGATGGCAGGGGCTGTATTATCAGGCCACCAGAGCCACAGCCAGTGCAGCTCATTGTAGCCCTGGTTTCATGCCTGAGATGTTTTGGTTTTCTGAAATTCTTTTCCCAAAGAATTTTCTGTAAACAAAATACATGTTTTTGTAAACTGTACCTATATTTTCATTCCTTTTCCTAGGAGGGACTTCTTGATGTCCCTCTAGTCTGACCAATGTGATTGAAAAAGTTTGTCTTTGTTTCACCAATCGAATTGGTCTGTGTAAAATAGCATATAAAAGAGACACATCCCAAAAATAAAGGAGTCGTTTTCAGCCTTCTGAAGTCAGAGTCTGTGTCGTTGTAGTGTACAACAGCATCAGCTCAGGAAGGCTCCTGCCTCAGTGTCTCTCTCTGGTCTGGCAGGACAGCCACTGCTGCTCCTGCTGCCCTGGGCAGGCAGGGACAATGGGAGCACAAGGAAAAGCCCCCCATCACGTCCTGAAGGGACCCTCGAGTGCCTCAAGATTTAAAAGCCTGTCTTCCCTAGATAAAGTCATCCTGTGTCTGTGGCAGGAATTGGGATGCTGCTGAAACACCCCCCAGTGCTATACTGAATTTACAGTGCCCTGGGAAGCCAGCAGTGCCTACCCAGTGTGTCTCACTCTGACTGAGCCAAGCAGTGTGGGAGCTCCAGAGCTACACTTGCTTGGGAATGTTGATAAACCTTCAGACAAAGACACAGTGTGCATCTAAATCCAAGTCAGGCCAAGGAATAACTGTACTGAGTGATGATCTAGGCTGAACCATGTCTGTCACTGATACCTGGTACCCTGAGGGGAATGCAGCACTTGAGACAAGTGCACAAGAGAAGCTAAAAGGAACAAAATCAAATGAGACAGTGAAAATTTACAGTTTGATTAAAGAAACATCAGTTACTTTATGGTCTTTACCAAATACACTCATGTTTGTTATTCATTTATGCTAATTCAGTGCAAGACAGTAAAAGTACTATCATTCAGTGCTACAAATAATGATAATAGTGTAATCCATTTACAGAGTGCCTGGATATAATTTCAACTTTTATATTATAGTGGTATGAAAGTCTCAAGTTAGTTAAATGCACAGCAAGGTGCTAATTGCAATCCTGGTAAGAATGAACCTCCGTTTATGGTTAAGTCGCTGATAATGACTTTGCACCCAAGCTAGCCAAGAACCACACAGCCAGACTCCTGATGACATCCTTTAATAATTAATAACGCTGGCATTTCAGTCTCCAGAGAAGCAAGCAGGGTTTGACAAGACAGGAAGACCAAAACTGAGTACCTATTAGTGCTTCAATCGTGGAGGAATCTATGGGTGTAGCCACCTTGCAGTTCCCCAACACTAGGGAGAGACAGAAATGGGTTCTGCCCTCTGCCCGCAGGGCCAGGGGCTCCAGTCAACCAGGCTCCTGGCAGAATGGGAGCTGTAACATGACTTAATAACAAGACTGAATAAAAGGAACTAAATCCAGCTTGCCACAGTGTCAAATACGAGTAGTTGAACTTTTTGCAATATTTTTTAAAGAACATAAACTCCCTTTATGAACCTGAGTTAATTATTTAATGACCAGAGAGGTCTTACACTACTTATGCTAGACTAAAGCATTTCACTAAAGAAAACCATCTCAAAGGCAAATGCGAGGAGCTTTGCTGGGCTCAGAAAGTGTTTGTCAACCTGCTTGTAAATGTGTATGGAAAAGTCAACCCAGTTTAGGCTCATTACCCCGGGTAATTCAAACCTTGCCACAGCAGGATTTTTGGAGCACAGCAACACCAGAGAAAGCCCTGCTCACGTTCAGGGCCATGAAAATGCCATGTGTTCACCCAGCACGTTTCCCTTCATTCAGTGCTCATCTGTTCCTACTGGCATTTACTGGGTTTGGGAAAAAACATCCGTCCAGTTTGTTGTTTACAGCCGGGAGTGCAACTGGGAAGGGGTGAGGGGGCGAGGCGTTGTGGGGAGCCTTGGGGACCATTTGCCCGGGGTAAAATCTCACCTGCTCTGGGGACTCAGCACCACGAGACACACCTGCTGCACGGGCAATGTGCTCAGCAAGTTCTGCGGTCACGCCGAAGCCATTTATTTTATTTTAGCAACACTTAGCATTCCCAAAACAGCCGGATGGAACTCAAGGACACAGGTAAATAAGCAGGAACAGCATGATTTGACACAGCCCGAAGTTTCACTCTGCTCTAAAACAAGCTTTTCTCGGTGGAGAAAAAGGGTGTGAGTATTTTTCTTCACGTGCTGAACCAAGAAGCAAAATAAGGTGTTTTCCCACCTAAACGAACTGATAACGGGTTTTGTCATGCATCCCTAGCTAATTGGGGTGTGATGAAGTGCATAATTCCAAAGCTATCTAGCCTGAGGGCTTAAAGAAAAGCTTAACTGTGCCTGCAAAGCAGAGTGGAGATAGCTGGTGTGACAACTGCCTATCAGGAGGCTGCAGGCTTCCGAACCAGCCTGACACAGGGGCACTATCTGATTGCAGCTCCAATTCTGCCCACAGTCCTGCTGCTGGCTTCAGCAGTGACTCGATGGCCAATAAGGCATTAAAGAATCACAATGTACAGCTTATTTCAGGAGGAAATATTTCAACAGCACAGGTGACTGTCATGCATGCATTAAGAAAACCAGGACAACAGCATACCAAATTGAGTTCAGCTACAGCTAAATAATTGTAACAGAGCAATGCTGACCCCAGCTACTGAATGCTGAGACCCGGCTTTTGCTGCACAGGTGAGATTAGGTTTTTCTGGTTTGTTTCCCTCCCTGTCTCCTTGCATATTAAAATCACATATATAGTGTATATTCACAGAAATATAGCATATATTTACTATTAAGGTGTTTGAGATAAACCCCCTATATCTTAGAGAGAGAAGTGTCCTTCAAGCTCTGCAGCTCAAACTACGGTCTCACAGAAATACAAACTGCAAGAGGAAAATAGCCCCTGCTGTGCAACTCTTTCACTTTGTTAGATTGCAATATATTTTCTTATTTTTCATGTGTCTAGTTCGTGTGACCCTGCCAGTATGTAAAAATGGTTGTTGACAGTTTCTTTGTTTTGGTTTTATTATAATGTAATTTATGGGATGCTGAAAGTCTGCAAGTACTTGTACTTGACTGACATTTCTCTGAGAGTCAAAAGATTGCTCTGTATACTTGACTGAGATTAAAATGAGTAGACTGCATATAGCTGTATCCTGCTTTGAAAGTGCAGGATTGGAAGGCTTCCATTAAATTGTTATTTTCAGTTATTATTAGCTCCTAAATCAGTTAATATAATTCCTTTCCCATAATGAATGCACAGCACTGTAAGCCTAAATGCCATATTTTCTATTGATCTATTTCCACAACCTGTTTAGTGAAATAATTAAAATGATTTACAAGGCTGACCCAATATCTTAGTGGTTTAGTAAATCACGCTGCCATGTGGGAGGCTCAGCTGGTTTTAAAGCACAGCAGGACCTGGCAGCGGCAGCAGGACCTGGGGGCGGAGTTGTTGTGCAGCACCTGGAGAGGCGCCGGGCTCCAGAAACGCCTCCCCCGACCCTCAGGGACAAGGAGGGCTCCAGCTGCTCTGCTCAGCCATCACCTCTGGCCGAAGATGGGGAATGTCTTGGTGCTTCCCAGAGAGACCAGAATCTGACTCTCGGGGGATGTATCTGCACTGGCAACTGGAACATCCCCGTTTTCTACCCCCAGTATTATCTGTGTGAGCACCAAAAATGTCTCAGCTGTGGAGTTTGGTGTACTTACATGCATGACAGTGAGGGAAATTATGATTTCTACCTTCTTTTTTTTGGTTTTTTTTTTCAGTTAATGAGAAGAGGATAACACACAACACACAACATCTGTGTTTAAATGCCAGGGTTATGGAAGGGCTCAGTATGATTCAGTAGTGTAAAGACAAAGACACATTAAAGCATGCCCCACAGTCCCTTAAAATCGCTGTAAGTCAGTCCTCAGGGGACAGGGAGGGTTTCATTAAGATGATCTCCTTGGCACAGGAGCCCCTCCTGTAATGACCTGAGCCCTCCTGACTCCTCCATGTCTCCCACAGCTCACACAGTCAAACACACAGGGCTGATGCTGGTAGGACCTCCAGGATATTCCTGGGTTTGTCCCCAGCTCACCTCCCAGTGTTATGGAAACACTGAGAGCCCTTGGAGCAGGGGCAGAAAGACACTACAGCAGTGCCTGGGAGTAAACACAGCAGCCAGGCTGTGTAGCAAGAGTGGCAAGAGCCAGCTAAAAGTACCATTATCAAAAGTGGGTAACGACTCTCCCTCTCACGAAGAGTGTGGATTTTGACAGCTGCAGTCTGGAACAAAAAGGATAGAGGTGACTTCTGCGGCATCAGGGCAATGGCTGTTAAGCAAGGAGTATGCACCAAGGGCCAGCCCTCGTGGGGTCCCTCAGGGTCCTGCCCTGGCCAGCCATGCAGGGAGGACATCCCTCAGGGGACACGTGTGTGGGCAGGAAGGACACAGACCTCCATCCTGGAAAGACAGAGCCCATAATTCTGAAATCAGCATTCAAGACACCACTTATAATGCCCCTACTTGCAATCCCTGAGCAAGCCTCGACTTTGCTTTCAGCACCTAGTATATATATTTTTAGTTCTATTATTTTGCATAGTTACACAAAGAAAAGAAAAAACATCCCATTAAAAAACCTTTAAAATTTGAAGACAGTTGTTGGATGCACTTTGCAGCAGATGTCGTCTTTCTTCTCTGACCTTGACCTGCAACTATTTGTATTTTACTTTAAATAATACTGTAATTTCACAATATGTATTCAGCTGGAACTATTATTTTTGTTAAATAAACTTCACCCTTGTGCTGGCTGCTCCAGGCTCTGAAAAGAACCACTTCTTCCTTGTGAAGAATTCTTCCTTTCCTCCAAAATGTAGGTCTGAAATTCAAAAAAAAGAAGTGTTAGTAAATGGGCTGTAATCATACTGAAGGGCAAGTGAGTATTCCTCCTCTAAGGCAGAAGAAAATAAAGGAAAATCTGCTTTGCTTCTGCTGCTTCAATGCTGATAATTTTACAGATCAGAGGGCTTTTTTTAGAAAGAAGCCTGCTGTGCTGCAGTGTGTGTTTCAGCACTGAGATACTTGTAGTCAAGCCCTTAATGCCACACTTGGATGTGTAAATCAGGGCCCCATTTCGTGTCCCCAGCAGCCCTGGTGCTTGGGGCAGTGGAGGACCCTGGCAGACACCACCACAGGCAGCTCCAGACTCACCACAGGCCTGAGCGGGCACTGAGCTGCATGTCTGTCCTCAGCTGTGCACCTGAGAGCTGCAGGGATGTTACAGGAGAGCTCAGTGCCTCTGACAAACTGCACTGAAATGATGCAAGGTTCAAAAATTACCTCAGAGAGGGACAGTAACCCACAAACACCCACCTCCTGAGGGCACAGCAGGGTCACAGCCCCCTCACTGCCCTCTGCCACTGGAGAACATCTCCCCTACTTCAATGTCTTCCTGGCCTCAGCTTCCTTCCAGAACAGGACAACCACAAAGCAGAAGGAGCTGGGCAGCTCTGTGCTCAGTGTGTGCCACATGGCTGAAGCTGACAGGGTCCCGAGCAGTGACTTGCTCACTGCCCCAGGCCTGCATGGCACACACAGCTCTGTGGTGACTACCAGCTCTCTCAGTGATTACCAGTGTGCTTTTACATACGAATCTGTCCCTTCCTGCAGCTCCTCTGTACACTTGCCAGAGCATCAATCCTTGAGCTTGCCGTAGTCCCAAATAGCTGCTGTTCTTCCTGTAGTGGGACCCAACCCTCAGCACTCCTCATTTCACACTCTCCTAACTCAAAAATCCTTTAAACCACAGCAACACAGAGTGACTTGAGCCACCTGCTAACTAGGGCTCTGTACTTACTGAGCTGTGGCAAAGCCAAGGAGCCCCTGGCAGCTGTCTGCAAGAGTGCTTTGGGTCAGATATAAGCCTGTGATTAGTTAATTCTGTTTAGAGAATGTACTTGAATTA
Source organism: Trochalopteron elliotii (assembly GCA_024734555.1). Taxonomy (NCBI): domain Eukaryota; kingdom Metazoa; phylum Chordata; class Aves; order Passeriformes; family Leiothrichidae; genus Trochalopteron; species Trochalopteron elliotii. Next base: position 6,617,599 of record JANPWX010000087.1, read on the forward strand.
AACATTTTCTCTCTCCCATTTTCATACACTGTTCTGTTTTTAACAAGTATAAGATGCTTAATAATCTCCACCACTGGCAGGATGAAAGCTCTCCCCCTCCCATCCTTGTCATTTCGTCCCACTGCAAAACGTATAAATTAATCCCATGCTAAAATTAACATATATTGCTGAGGCAAATGAATTGGCATCTCTGTGTGTATCTATTAGCTTCCAGCATTTCCTGAGAGGGCTTTCATTTAATTACCAGCCTGACAACCTAACTCACTCCCAAACTGCAGCCACATTTATTACTTTTATCTCCTTGGACACCTGCCTCTCTCCGTGGTTTATCAGATTTCTACTGAAGAGAGGGACAGAGTATTTTCTATTGCACCAGGCTATTGTTTCTTTAAAAGGCACTTACTAGAGCACTGACCTCAAACAGAGGGTTGTTTTGGTTAGCTTTGGATGGTCTTTTTTTCTTTTTCAATTATCAAAGGACTGCTGCAGCGTTAACCGCCTCCCTGCCCCACCACACTCGGGCAGTCCCGAAGAAATGGGATTACAGACAGGAGCTGAAAGCCTCATCACCAGCTCTGTGCAAGGAGCTGACCACTGCTCATAAGGACCCTGCCTGCAGTGAGAGTCCAAGCCCTCAGATGCTGTGACTGCTCTTCACACTCCCGTGTGGATGAAAACTTCAAGAGTCCTGAGCACAGCTCAGTGCCTTCCACTGCAGTCCAGTGAGGGGGATTTAGCTGAATTTCCCTTGATGGTTTGGGTCACACTTTATACAGTCACTGATGCCTCTGTAATTAGTTGATAAAACACCAGTGTAGATAACAAGGAACATTATGAAAGTAATTCTGCCTCCATTCATTATCAGCATAGTCCCAGGCAGAATTATGGGTTAGCAGCACCCTGTGTGAGTATGCACCACTCCATATCAGCTGGGAATCTCAGCAATCTCCTCAGACTGCCTCAGGCAGCAGCTCAGGACACTGCTAGTTCAGGTGCTGACTGTGCCAATGGGGCTCACCCAGCCCAGTTTCAGGAGACAAATAGCTCCCACTTGTTTTTCTCTGGGTCACTCTACCTGACATACACAGGTCCCCCAGGCAGGACTCTGGTGAGCTGGCATGCTGTGACAGACACGTTCAAACCAGCAGGACCTGAAGCTGAGTGCTGCAGAGGAGCTCTTCCAGTGTGTATTCAGCAACTGCATCCTTTGGAGGTGCACAAGCAGACTTGCTGTGTTAAAAGGAATGGCTCACTCCTGACAGCCTCAGCATGCTGCTTCCAAAGAGTCTGGCAGGAACAGGGCTTCACTGAGAGTGATGTTTTTGAGAAGGATGCCTCATTATAGAGGAAAAATGAGAAATTCCTCTCTGTTCAGTTAATGAACCTTCTCAGCTTCCCTGGGATTTCACAGCAGTTGTAACTGCAGGCATGGTGGCTGTTTGGCAGGAAGGAGCTGCTGGCTGGGAGCTGTGCAGGAGGTCGCTGTGCTGTGGTCACTGCCCAGCGTGGCTGGAGCCTCCTGCTCCCTCCTGGGTCGGGGTGTCACAGGCAGTGCCCACGGTCCCAGCCAGAGCACCCTTGCCTCATGCCCGAGCACCTGCTGGGAACCACAGCAAAAGGTGCTTCAGGGAAACACAAATTATTTTAACATACACCTTTTATTTTCAATACAGCTGTATTATTTTCAAATTTTAATGAATTATGTTAATTTTATGTAGTTTAACCAAAACCAAATGAAATACATTAAACTAGTCAATCTGCTGTACCTCCAATGACTATTATTACTTTCTAATTTACTATTCTTAATACTCATTTTTGCATCATTCCTTCCTATCACACATGAGCCAATGTTAATTAAGTTTTAAAATAGAATATTCAACAAGTTCTAAATGAGACTCAAAGCATAACAAAAGTAATGACTGTGAGACAGACTGTCATGGAATAATACATGAATGCTGAATGCTGGTATTAATTAGTAAATACAAGCTGTTCAGGAGCAGAAGTGGTGCCTGTCATGCTGATATGTGTTTGGATCATACGTGATCCCAGCATGCAGGGAAACCAAACCTCAGCTGCCAAAGCCTCAGCTTTTCTGATTGCTCGTTACTGTTTTGGGAAGCAAGTGTTGCTATTTTAGCCCTGCTCTGTGCACCAAGGCTGGGTGCTTGTAGTTTCCAGTAGTTATCTCCAGGTATTCTAGGGCTGCCCACATGGATATAGCTTCTTATTTTGAGACAAGAATTTATTGGTGTTTAAAGAGTGGCCTCCTTATTTTGTGGTGAAATTGAATTCCTTCACAATCCTCTTTTCACTGATACTGTGATGCAGAAAGGGTTGGTATATGGAGGAACTGGAGTTTTGTATGCTAAACCAAGCTGGAACCGGGGACATTCCTTCCATAAGAGGACACAATTTGTAAACATCTTTAATTTATTTTTTACTCTGAGACAGTGAGCTGAATTCCAACAGCACAGTACAGACAGTCTCGGGCTGCCCTCTAGTGTGAGCAGCTGTGGGGACAGGGCACAGCCTGCCAAAAACCTGCCTTATTTCAGTTTGTTTTTGAAAACCCAGCTATTAAATCATCGGGATTTTCTGAGAACATTTTTGAATTATTTGCTTCTGATTTCTGTGCCACTGAGATCTATTTAGACTCTGCTTTCCAGCCCTTTCTTGTTTCTGTCAGGCACAGACAAGCCAGTCTTTTGTCTGCGCCCTGGAGCGGCAGCTGCAATTCGAGATGAGAATGAGCCAGGACTGCAAGGAAATAATGACCCTTCAGCTGGGAAGGACAGTTTATCAGCCTGGGGCGGGGGAAGAGCACGATGACAAGCCATGAGTTAAGGGCGAGCTGATAAAGCAGAAAAATGAATGGAAAAAATATATGGAAAAGAAACATTTGAGGGATACACGGGACTTCAAACGATGCTGCTCATCAGTCAGCCACAGCAATCTCAAATCAGTCAACCAAGCCACTAATGCAAGAGTTTGGGCTTACACACACAAATATTGCAAACCTTCCTCTGGCATACCTACACTGACACGAGATGAAGGTTACCCATGTCAATCCCTTCATGTACCCACCAGGCTAGATGGCAGATTTCACGCTGCCCACCCACCCACCACCCCCAGACATGACCCTTTCCTGGATGGCTTTTTCCAGGGAACCCTGAGTACTGACTGCCTGGAAAGGTCCTGGCTGCACAGCCAGTGCTGGGAGGGAACAGCTGTGTTTGGTATGTGCAGCCACTGGCCCTGGAACAGCCGTGGGAAGGGGGTGGGAGTTGTATTATCTGGACAGAGGAAATCAGATCAGAGGACTTTAAATGGAAATTATTTTCACCAGTACAAATGTCCCTAGGGACCAAATTCAGCTGCTAATACAATTTGGCCAAGAGGAATAAACTATATTGATCTTGAGAGCTCAAATGCCTGCTGAGACAGTCCTTCTAGAGAATTACAGTATTTATTTCCTGCATCACTGTCAGCAAAAGTATAGCAGTGATTACAGCCCAGTGACTTTTTGCACATACCAGTTAACTTCACGCTCTTCTCTCACTTCAGTTCATAATTACTCTTTTTTAAAAAAATCCCTGATCTGCTATTCTTGTGTCGCACAAACATCTTTAATTATACTGTCTTTGGTCACTTCACATCTCAAGTTTTAGCTTTCTGGGACTGTCACAATACAGCTCATTCTGTAATTGCTCCACAGCTACCCAGCTCTCCCAAGACACTGCTGTTCCCCAGCCTGGCCTGTGTAGCCCTGGTTCGTGCCTGACATGTTTTGGTCTCTGAAATTCCTTTCCCAGGGAATTTTCTGTAAACAAAAACCATGTTTTGGTAACAGCAAAAATGTTTACATTCTTGCCCTAGGAGGAGCTTCTTCTTGATGTCCCTCTGGTCTGACCAATGTAATTGAAAAAGTTTGTCTTCTTGTCACCAATTGAATTAGTCTGTGTAAAATAGTATAAAAGAGAAAACATTTTCTGAAAATAAAGGAGTCACTTTTTCAGCCTTCTGAAGTCAGAGTCTTTGTGTTGTTGTAGTATTCTACAGCGTCAGGCCTGCACACGGTTTCTTGCCCATCCCTGCAGCTCTGCAGCCCCAAGAGGTACAGCAACATCCTCCCCTAGGGCACACAGCTAGATTGTGTCCATGAAAGGGGTTTGTATAGGTGTGAGTGTATTGCTTATTTTTGGAAAGCAATAAATAAAGCCATATAGATTTAATTGGATGAGAAACACCAATATTGGCACCTATAACATGGTATTAATAATATATATGAGGGAATTTTATCACTACAAACCTATTCCAAGGTGATTTACTTGAAGTAAAAAGCTCCAAAATTCTAATACACTAAGATATGGTGCTGCACATCCCGAAACATGCATTACAGTTATCTGCTGGCATATTTCCACATCACTTGTCATTCACATCTTACCCATCTTTCCTCATTTCTCTGAGTCTTCTTTTTCCTATCTACAAACTGCCTTTGCCTATTCTGTGGTTTCTCAGCTTCTTCACTGATTCTTTTTCATGTTTATTTGATGTGTCTCGACTCCTGACACAGAGCCTTCTTGCTGGGACACACACTAATGCACTGATCTCACTCCCTCAGACATTATATCTGAAGATAAATTGGGAAATGAAGATGTAGAGCTGTTGGAAGAGACTGGTTTCCCCAGGCACCAGTTTAGCCTGGATCATTGGATTTACAACACCAGCACCGCCAACACTGATTTGACTATTAATCCCTGAAGTGCCCTAAGAATTGCAGCATAAATCCAGTGAAGGAGCACTCATACGGCCCTAAAGACTCATAGCGCTTATCCTGGTACTCCATTCATGAAAATTGAACTTCTCATAGTAGCAATGACAACTCAAGGAGTCCATGCTTTGTAAAACCAAGAGATCCACTTGCTGTGGTAACATACTTAACTGCCAGGAGGTCTGTGATACAAACCAGCTGCTGTTCATGCTTAATACTCTGCAGAGACGGGCCCTTTCTCCTTTACACGCATCCAGAGAGAGCTACTATTTCATTCCCTGTTAGGGATCACTTTAGTACCTTTGTGCCCCACAGCAGCACTCCACAAAATCATCATGTTTCCTATACCCTACCTCCATAACTCCCTCTGCAAATATCCTTTAGTGAGCAGTGCTTAATTATCTGCTAAGCCAATATTGCCATGTGACAAGAATACAAATCTTTTCTGTATTTGGAGAAAAATCATGCCTGAGCAGAGGACTGCAGGAGTTGGGACTGGGGTGGCAGGAAAAGGAATTGGCCACTCTGGTTTCAAGACACTTCTGTGTTGTAAGTGAGCAGGACTTTGTCCCAGGAGGAAAGAAACCCTGATGTGTCAGAGCATGTAAATCTCATAGCAAGTGGCATCTTCCTATGTCTTGACCATGATTGCTAGAAACATGAGGGCTGATTTTAACCAAAGATCTCATGTTGCTGTGTGTGCAGTTTCAGAACAGATCTGACACACTGTTAACCACCGAGAGCAGCCAGGGCTATGGCTGGATAGCCTTGTAGGACAGAATGGGACTAGGAAAGAACTTCTCTCTCCTACCAGAAGTGGGATGGGAGGAACTTTAGTAGGGACAAAGAAGACCTGCGCCTGCCGTGACCTCGGAGTTTGGGCAGTGGCCAGCTCCAGGACCACACCGGTAAATCTCCGGAGAGAGGGAGATCTCCAGCACAAATGAGGTAAACAAAAGTGGGAGTTGAGGAGACTGCAGGATGGAAAGGTGGGAATGTGTATCTCAGTAACTGTGGTGGGAGTGACTGCAGGATGAGAGAAATGAGGACTGACACTGCCAGGCTGTCCATGACGAGTGTCCAGGCTCTGCTGTTCCTGTGGGAAGGACCTGACATGTCAATATTCAACAACAGCCTTGTGTACTCAGCGTGTCCGTGACCATACTGATGCGGTGGATGACCGCAGAAAATGAGGTGGCCTGTGTTACAGAAGACATGATCGACAGGGCTTTTTAAAAAGAAACTCCCCCGTGAAAGTAAATGAAATATCTGTCGCCCAGTGTCTCCCAGTTCAGAGAATTTATTAGTACAGGAGCACTAAATACCCAATTACCACAACAGCTTCCCTCACAGCACGTCCGCCTTCCGCGGCCGGCGGCGCCGCCTTGCGGCCAGGCCGGAGAGCGCTGCGGTGCGCGTGTGCGCCGGATGTGTCGTCAGCCCGCGCCGGCTGCACCGCGACGCCATGGAGGGTGAGGGGACTGGGGAGCAGGGAGAGGGAGGACGGGGGAGAGGGGGAGCGAGGGGGGAGCGGCGGAGGGTGAGGAATGGAGGTGAGGGACGAGGAGGGAGCGGTGGAGGGTGAGGGATGGAGGTGAGGGACGAGGAGGGAGCGGTGGAGGGTGAGGGATGGAGGTGCGGGACGAGGAGGGAGCGGTGGAGGGTGAGGGATGGAGGTGAGGGACGAGGAGGGAGCGGTGGAGGGTGAGGGATGGAGGTGAGGGACGAGGAGGGAGCGGTGGAGGGTAAGTGATGAGGGGAGAGCGGTGGAGGGTGAGGGATGGAGGTGTGGGACGAGGAGGGAGCGGTGGAGGGTGAGGGATGGAAGTGAGGGACGAGGAGGGAGCGGTGGAGGGTGAGGGATGGAGGTGTGGGACGAGGAGGGAGCGGTGGAGGGTGAGGGATGGAGGTGAGGGACGAGGGGGGAGCGATGGAGGGTGAAGGATGGAGGTGAGGGATGGAGGTGATGGACGAGAGGGGAGCGGTGGAGGGCGGGCGCCGGTGGGCGATGAAGGGTGAGGGATGGGTGGAGAGTGAGGGATGGAGGATAAAGGATGCAGGGAGGTCGATGCGGGGTAAGGGATGGGGGTGAGCGCCCGCCCCGGCCGACCCCCGCGCCGCCGTGCCTTGCAGGACAGCTGTACCGCCGGCTGCCGCCCGAGGAGAGCGGGGAGCTGCGCCTGCAGGTACCGACCGGCCCCGGGACGCCATGCCGGGGTTTACCTGGCTATTCCTACTCCTGCACGGTCTGCTAAACGCCGTTAGGCACCGACGGGCCGGGGGTGGGTTGGGTCCCCGGTTTCCCCTGTATATCCCGCTCGGAATTCGCCGTTTCGAACGAAATGCAGAAGAAGGGCTTTTCCTCCAAAAAGTGAGTCCGAGAGCGGGCCGGACGCGAGGCCCGCTGTGTGCCCGCGCTCGGCACTGCACGCAGGGGCTTCGGCGTGGAAACATCTCCCTCCACTGGCTCTGACGGGAAGATTGCCCATTCCCACGGAGATTTTGCCGACTTGATGAAACCACTGGTCAGCAGCAAATTCTAATTTAATTAACACGTACTACTCTAAAGCGTGCTTTCACATGTCTTTAGCCCCAGGGCTCAGAAGAGGCCAAGACATTTGTACATGCCTTCCTGAAACGTAGCATGCCCAAAATGAAAGCTGAAGCTATCCAGGAGATGTTAACTCGGAAAGCTGTTGTTCTGGAGCATTATCACAAAAAAAAGACCAAGCAAAAGAGGAAGAAGACAAAAGGTTTTACTGCCAAGCAGAGGCGAGAGCTGCGTCTGTTTGAAATTGAACCTGAACAGCAAAAGTAAGATTTTAAATGCCTTCTTTGTGTAGTAAAGTGGAACTACATCAAAAGTGTGTAAAAGCAGCAACATGTGCATGTGGATAGGAGCCTTCCAGTGTGTAAAGTCAGTCTGAAACACTACTTGAGTCATTTCAGCATGAGGAAGGAGTTCTTTTGTCTGAAAGATTAATTTTTGTTGAGTTCATTTTGTGTACCTAAATATGACAGGAAATCAAACCCAGACACAATCTCCTCTGGTTTCAGTTTGTAAAGTTGGACTGTGTGTGACCAGAGAGTCAAAATTCAGCATAAGGTTCCTTGAATTTATTATGCTGAATGAAGCCCCTGCTGTGCTAACAAAGTAAGCAGGGAGATACAACAGTAGAAAAAAAAGGAGAAATCTCTTCAGTCTTAGCCTGATACCCTAAAACACATCACTGTTTTAGGTCAGTAGAGAGGACCATGCTTTGTGCTTGTTTTATAAAGTAAACCAGCTGTTTGGAGTGGATCACCTTGCAGGGTAAGTTAAGGTTGTGTAACTTAAAAATGTCAGTCTTAACTGTGTGGAAATACAAACTACTTCAGTAATCAATATAACTAAATGTTGTATAATACTTTTAATTTATCTTTTTTTTACTGCAGATATGCCATCTTCCTCCCACTCCACGAGCTCTGGAAACAGTACATCAGAGACCTGTGCCATGGACTCAAACCCGATGCGTATGTTGACATATTTTAAATTTAGTCTGGGTTTCATACAGTAGACACTACCAGTTTTATTGAGGTACTGCTTGAAGCACTGTGGTTAACTGATAAGCATATTGGCACTGTTTCACAGAATCACAGAATTGTTGTGATTATAATAGTCATAGTCACATTTTATAAATATGACTTTTTTTTTCCCCTCTTTGATCCCATTCTCTTCTTTAAGGCAACCCCATATGATTCAGGGCAAACTGCTCAAAGCTGATCTCCATGGAGCCATTGTTACAGGTATTGTTTCCTTGCAGAACATCATCTGAAATTCAGTAGATGCTCCTGTAGTTCAGGGGCCTATTTTAAAATTCCTCTCAGTATCATTAACTCTAGAATCACATAGTTAAGATTGTATTTCTCTCCTTAAAATGCTAGTTACTTTACAAGTACTCTTGAAAATCATGTTGTTGGTTGCAAAGGTTAACTGCACATAAAGCACATCTGAAATTTTCTAATACATACTTCTGTTCTTTCAGTTACAAAATCAAAGTGCCCTTCCTATGTTGGGATAACAGGAATCATTCTACAGGAATTTAAACACGTCTTCAAAATTATCACTAAAGAGGACAAATTAAAAGGTATAGAAGGGATTATTTTTCAGTTCTTTTCACAACTTGAATCATAAAAAATTTCTTGAGCACACTCTTCATTTTGTGCCTTTGAGTACATTGGTTTATATCAGTGTTTTTGGCTCTTTGCATAGAGTGGCAGAAGTCACCACCCAACAGCCCAATATCTTCCCAAAAGCACATCTCATTAGAGATGAGCAATTTTTAAAAAGTGCATCACTGCACGAGGACTAACTGTGGTAATTCCAGTTAAATGTGGAGGCTTGGGTTGTTTTTCTCTTCTCTTGATAAAGTGTAACAACCTTGAAATGTGTCAAGGCTCAAATCTGCAGGTGAATAAACACCCCTGGTATGTCAATATATTCTCATAACAGGGACTTACATTAGTGCACTTGGTTCAGTTTGTGTTCTTTTGCATTTCAGTTGTTCCCAAACTTAACAACGTGTTTAGCTTGGAGCTTGATGGATTCATTTCCTACATCTACGGGAGCAAGTTCCTGCTCAGAGCAAGTGAGCGATCTGCAAAAAAATTCAAGTTGAAAGGAACTATTGACCTGTGATTTCAGGGGAAGTCAGAAACATCCACAGAAATGTCTGCTGTTTTCCTGCAGTTCAAAGAGCAGGTTTTCTGGCAGTTGAAAAAAGCAACAGCCACGTGAAATATTTATAAAGCATTTCTTTTTACTGAAGAATGAGCAGTATCTGCTGTTTTTAAGCAGTCTCACCGATTGTTGAAATTGGTTGTGTCTGTTTTTTTTTAAATTTGTATATAAAATTCTGGCTTTTATTAAAGTTACATGATTAATATTAACTACCTAACTTCTGTTTCAGTTTAAAATTGTAAATTTGCACGGTGAAAATTACATTTTATAACTCTGCAATAAACGTTATTTTTTGCCTTCTGTATAAATTGGGCTTTAGCTGCCTGTTACATGCTTGCAGTGAGACTGCAGGTGCTGACAACTGCTTTTTATAATCATTGTGCCTGGGCCAACATCAGCGTCTTGGCAAATAAATAGTTTGAGCTGGCAGGTTTTACCTTGAGTATCTCCCTGGCTGTGGTTGATACTGTTGCAGGTCCCAGGTGTGTACAGTGTAGCCCATGTCAATGTATATGTATAATAATGTGACCACACCAAGCACATCCTCACTGACACCCTGCTGCTTTCAGGCTAAATCACGTATCTGTGTCAAGAAATACATGTTGTCATGGCACAGTGCAGGGAGCACAGCACAGCCTGGAAGAGGGAAGCGCTTGAAGCTGGAAATCACAGATGGAAGTGATCCCCATTCAATCTTGTATTTCAATTACCTACAGAATTGCTTTATGAATATTTAACGTGTCCACAGAGCTGTTGTGCTTTGTCTATCCTCAGCCCCTTTTATTTTTTACTGTACACTTCATTTTTGATTGCCCAGATTACAATCCCTCATTGACTGGGCAGGTTTGGTGTGTTTGGGAGGTGGAAGTGATCCCTGTATTTAGATTGCTTAACATTTTTCTGTTAGAAAAGTGCTTCTATGGTGGCTTTAAGTGTAATTTTCAGGAGCTTTTCATCAATTTCACTATCAAATGAAAGACTTGTACCTACAGGATTTTCTTTTTTCTGTCAGCATTCAAGCATTTGTAGCCAACTAGGGTCATTTCTTCAAAGAGAACTCAGCTGTTCCTCACACAATCACACCCCAAAACTGAGTAACTGGGGTTGGGAGGGCAACCAGAGCTTTTACCTGCACTGAAGGGCACACAAGGCAGCAGAGAGGAGAGGTCATCACCACCTCCAACCCCACTGCTACACAAACACTTCCCTGGCCTCCAAAGCTCCTTTCCAGACCTGCTGCTGGGAGAGGTCACAGGAGAGCTGCACCTCCCTGGCACGAGCCCTCAGACACAAACCACCTCCACCATCCCTGAATGGATGAACTCATGGTCTGGGCAGTACTGGTGTTCCAGGACAGATCCTTTGGAATCAGGAAATAGAAGCAGTTGGTGTAGAAATAAAAATCTTTGTTGCAATTTTATGAACCTTAAAATAATTCATTGTAGGAAATGTTTGAAATTGAAACCAATTCACATCCAAGAAAACACATGGAAAATTCTCTTTGAAGGGGATTTTCTCTAGAAAAGGGGTTAGACAGCAATAGAGTGGAAACCCCAAAGAACTCTGACAAACTCATATTAAATCACTGAAATAACAGCAGCAAGTAGCTGCTGTTAACTCTGTATATTCATTTCATCCAGTGTTTTAGAGGAGTGTAAGAGAGAGCACAAAATTCTAATCCAGACCACGCTTTCAGGAGACAGCAGCAGTATTTTCTCAAAAACAGCGTGGGCCTGATTTTGTCTGAACAGGGCAATCCCTCAGGCCCTTACCAGAACAGTTCCATGTACCAATTCCCCATAACAAATGCTCACCTCTGTTCCTGCACTTAGATAAACCAAAACCTGATCAAGACTGTCATGCTACAGCATTCACCAGCCTGTGGTCCCACATACAAGTCCAAGAACACAGCAACAACTGATTTCATGGAATTTCACAGAGGTTTGACCTGCCTTTGTCTCATGCTTCGCATCTCTACAGTATTACTGCTAGATTAAAACACTCTTTTTCTGTACTTCAGGTATGAGCCTAAATAATCTATTTTCTTGGGACCTGGTCTATTTCACCATTCAGTTACCTCTTCTTGGACCAGAAGCAAGTATGTCACTGCAGCATCCCTTCCCATATGTTTACCCAAGAAAGTATAGTCACAGCTTTTTTTAATACTGCCAGTAATACTCGCCTGAGAACAGGCTGTTGATGATGCATGAGTTTTTATTTCTAGCAGGAGATAATTTAGTACGTGTAATCCCTTGGGGGAACCTGCAAAGCAATGGGAGCAGCAGGGCAGAAAAAAAATCAGGCTGCTTTTTCTGGCCAGCTATGGATGCCATTAGTGGGGAGTGAGGGAACGATATAGGTCGGTGTCTCAGATAGTGCATGAAAATTCCACTTCAAGGGTCAGAGCCTGCGGTGCATCTGTGAGGCTGCACTGCCACCTGGTGCGATCTGAAGTGCTCACAGCCTCTGCCCAGCGCCGCCTTTGCCTGGTTTTTTGTTTAGAACACCCCACCCAAGGACAATAATGCTGTTACAACCGCTGGCGGTTGGGTTTGGTTATGTAAACAAATAGGAATATGACACAGCACGCAGGTCTGGGCATCAGAAGCAGTGGAGCAATAGTGACAGCCATTCCCCCTCCATCTGTCACAGCGTGGAGAGGGTTTCAGCTGCCAGGACAGAGCTACTGCAGGTTACTGCCAACTCACTGAATGCTTCAGCCTTTGCAGCTGACTGTGTTGTGTCACCAGGTGAGCCAGGCTTGGCAAAGGTCACTGTGGTTGTGCCTCCGAGCAAGTGAAGCAACCTGCAAGGTCCCAGGTGGGTGTTAACACAGCCAGGCACCTCTCTCCAGCCAGGCCTTCCTCAACAAGGATCCAGGACTAATGAGGAAGAGTCTCAACCCCGCAATGAGGTGGTGACAGCTAAGGGCAAAAACCTTAAAGAACAGTTCATTTCCCATTGCTTCCCAGGGCCTCGCTGTATTCACTCCTCTGAAAACAGAGGGCTGGAAGCATCTAATATCCTAAAATCACAGAACTGCTCAGAGGGGAAGGAACCTTTGGAGATCACCCAGTCCAATCCCCCTTCCAAGGCACAGTCACCCGGAGCAGGTGCACAGGAGCGTGTCCAGGTGTGTTTCGAATGTCTCCAAAGAAGAAGAATCCATAACCTCCCTGGGCAGCTGCTCCAGAGCTCTGCCACCTTCCATATAAACAAGTTCTTCCTCAAGTTGAGGCCGAACTTGTGTTTTTGTTCATGGTCATTGCTCCTTGTGCATCTGCTGAAAAGAGCTTTGCACCATCCTCTTGACATCAACGTTTGAGATATTTATATGCATTAATGAGATCCCCTCTCGGTGTTCTCTTCCCCACACTAAACAGGCCCAGCCCCCGCAGTTCCTCCTCATGAGGTGCTCCAGACTCCTCATCATCTCTGCGGCCTCCGCTGGACCCTCCCCGATAGCTCCTTGTCTCCCTTGAACTGAAGATCCCAGAACTGGACAGAGCACTCCAGATGTGCCTCACTAGGGCTGAGCAGAGCGGCCTAAACCCCTGCGGCTCCCGTGCCGAGCTCAGCCGGGTCCCTTGCGGCGTCCCTGCCCTCGGTGACCGCAGTGTTCCCGTCGCACCGGGCGGTGCCGCGGGAACTACAGCTCCCATGGTGCCGCGGGGCCGGGCGGAAGCGGGGCGCACCGGCGGAGCGGGGCCGCGCCGAACCCATGGCTGCGCTCAAGTACGCGGGGCTGGAGGACACGGACAGTGAGGAGGAGCTGCCACCGGGCTGGGAGGAACGCACCACCAAGGACGGCTGGGTTTACTACGCCAAGTAAGGGCGGGAGTGGGGCGAACCCGCCGGTAGCACTCTGACCGCCTCGGGGCAGCGTCCGCGGTGCCGCCCCTCGCGGACGAGCCGCGGGGCCAGAGCGGCGGGGCCGGCGTGCGGGTGCCGCGGGGTCTGTGTGCGGTGCCCGCCCGGCTCCGGGGAGCGCTGGGCTGGGTGTGCGGGACGGGAACCGAGGGCTCTAACAGCCACAGCCGCCCCTGCGGAGCCGCTCCGAGCAGGCAGCGGCCGGAGGTGCCGAGCCGCCGCCACCTGCCCCGCGTGGGAAGGATGCTGGAGCCCTTCGTGGGAGCGGCCGGGAGCTGTCCCGGGGCTGTTTCAGTGTGCCTCAGGGCTCTGTGGGCGATCTTTGTGCATTTCGGCCAAGCCCTACACAGTACTGCAGATTTCTTCATTGTGGGAGCAGAGAAGAAGCAGGTCGGATGGAAGTTAAAAGCTGTGCGTGCTGTACCTCAGCTCTTCAGTACACCTTGGCCAAGAGATAAAGAATCGCATTTAGCACCTTCTGCCCGTGCCACTGGACGTGATTCCAACCTGCCAGGTTACAAAGGGGATGTGCCACAGGATGAACCGATTCAGTAGAATATATGTTTATACATATATAACGTATGATACATAAATCTCATGCAGTTTCTATAGCCATGCAGATCTTGGGATCTCCTTCCGCCTGTTTAAAACTACAGAGTTATTCCCGTCCACAAAAAGGTGGAAAAGTATTGTTCAGTCTCACTCGAGCTGAGTTCGCCTCGTCCTCCCAAGTTCTGCTCTCATAAACACTGGACAGAATGCTTTAGTTTATCCACACTTTGTAAACCCTGCAATTTGTCTCTAGGTGTTTGATTTTCTTAGGTCAATTGCTGTATATTTCCTTTGACTTCAAAAGCTATTTGAGGAAGGAATCACTTGGTGAAAGTAACAAAACTATGAAGTAACAAGGTATTACTGAGCATAATTGTTACACAGTTAGTTCAACAGGTCAGTTTCTGGGCTCTTGTGAAACCGGGCTGGTTCAGTTTAATGACACAACATGAATGTATCTTTACTGTCTGAAAATCCTGCCCAGTGCGTCTAAAAATATATTGGATGTGAAGAGGTATTGCACTGTCGCTGCCTTTAATTATGCACTCTATGTCTGTGATACTTCTGCATATTCTGGGAATTTTCTTTAAACCTCATCACCAATATGAACTTTTAGCTGGAATAAGATTATTTTGGTTTAAGACTTTTAAAAGTGTTTATGATGAGTTAGGTGTGCACACAGTTGGACAAGCATTTGTGTGTCACGCTGCTGTAATTTGGTTAAATATCTTCTGTTTTCAGGTCACTCAGGTGCAGTTGTTTAGTCTCAGCTCCCCAGCTTGATCCCTGTAATACCATGTGCTGTCACCGTGGGGTTGCTGTAAGAAGGGAAAGTTGCTTCTGTTGTGTGTAAATTGCTGTTGGGCCTGTAGGTTATTTGTAGTTACTTGTGTGTTATTTATTGCTGCTGTCACTCTTTATTTCACACTTGGGCAGCTATCAATTTGGACATTCAATTAATCCCTGCTTGACTCTTAAAACTTGGTTGTTATTTAAAAACACTCAATGAAAGATGAGATTTTAATGTCCAACCCGATTTCAGCACTTTGGTTCTTTTAAGACCTTTTTTATGTGCACATGACTTTGCTTATTAGATTATAGTGCAGAAAAATCTTATGATGGAATTTTTTAATTCTGCTAGTGGTGGAAATGAATAAAGTCTCTGAATTGGAAGAAAAGATGGGATATCATTGTTACATGTATTAAATAAATATCCTGCTAGTCAATGCCTATGGATAAACTTATCTGTCCAAAGCTGCAATTGCTCATTCAGAAATCCAGCTTTCTTATGTTGTACTGTACAAATCAATATTGTTAGGCAGGAGTTTTAGAAAGGTGCTTTTGTAATTTGAAGACTTTCTAATATTATTGCTATTAGTTGGTGATAAAGTCTTTTCTTGCTTCTTTCTTCCTTACTCCTGCCAAGGTTCATCATCTTTTTGAGGTGTTTTCTGGGTCTGTTAATGTTATTTTTAAATGAGTTTTTGGGGTTTTTTTCCTTCTCATAAGCAATGAAACTTGGATTGGAGGTCAAACATTTATTTGAATTTTTATAGACTCCTGTGCTCTCTGGTTAGTTACTTTAAGAACTGTGGTGATATTTTGGGTTACATCAGAAAGATTATTAGGCAAATTTAAAAAGTCTTAAACTTTTTCTTTTCCTGCAGCCACCTAGAAGAAAAAACACAGTGGGAACATCCTAAGTCTGGGAAGAGGAAACGTGTTGCAGGAGGTTTGTGTTAAACTTTTGTCACGAGCTCAGACTTACAAACATTTAGTTCCTTCACAAACTCTGACTGATCTCATTTTGATCTCCTAGTTGTCACTGATTCTGAGCTTGCAGAATATGGCTGATTTCAGTGGGGTTTTACCTCTGTGATTGTGTCTGTGTAGAGTGATCACATTGCAGTTTTATGGCTTTTCTGTATTGCTCCATAAAGCCAAAGTACTAATGCCAGGTTACAGAGTTTTGCTTTAGTGTGGCTTTTAAAGCATATAGTCAAAAGCTGGAGTTCTCTCTTTTCCTGGTGTCCATCAGATAATATTTATAGTTGGATTATATTCTTCAAAGAATGTATTTCATCAAGGAGTATCCCTGGCACAGAAGGAAGCCTCATTAGTTTTCGTTTTACCTGTTTCTCCTGACCCAGTTGAATATTTGTGCCAGAACAGAAGGCAGACAGTGTTGCAGGACACTTCCAGAGGAAAATGACCTCTCAAGGACCTTGGATCAGTGTCTTGAATCAGATTTCCTCAGAAGCTTCTGTACCTGGGGGTACTGCACTGTTGGCAAGCCATGTTTCTTTTGGCATTGGTAATCTGACTATAAGTGAAATATTTTCAGTAAATCTTATATCAGTCAAAGTGAAACGAGTATTTTCCAGCTAAAAATAGCAATACTGTGAATGCCATCTGTTAGGTACTTTTGTAGGATCTTTTATATAAGAATTTCTTATGTAAAGATGTGTCAGTTTTCTTTTATTTATCCTTCCAACTTCATAGAATCATTTAGGTTTCATTTATTCTATCTCATGCCCACTTGAGGGCTCTGATATCTTTCAGCTTTTGGTGTATGTTACACATAACTTTTCCTATATGGTTTTGCTATTTATTTTAGCAGGGATAACATACTGAACTGTAAGTAGCACAGATGTGTGTATGTGCTTGGAAACATGATTGCATTTTGATGGGGGTTTTTTTGTGCTATAACATGAAAAGATTTTTTTTAGACTGTCTTTATACTTAATCTGCCAGTCATTGCACTTGCACCAGATCTTCTGTGTATTGTACTTCTGTGAGAGAGCAATTGTGTGTGATTAGGGAAGCAATCCTTCTTTCAAGTTCTGATATTCAAGGGCAGCAGATAGCTGCACCACCTACAGAAATAATGCAGAATTGTGTCTCATCAGCCTGAGAAATCACTTAAACTTCACATTGAAGAGTATTCTAATGCCTGAAAATAAAGTTAATGTTTTATGTGCTTTCTAGATCTGCCATATGGATGGGAGCAGGAGACTGATGAAAATGGACAAGTCTATTTTGTAGAGTAAGTATCTCAAATTGTGGAGTGTGTTGAAGGAGGACAGCTGGGTTACATGCTGTGTAGCCTTTTGAGTTATGATACTGTGACAATATCAGCTGGAAAGACAAAAAGATTAATAAATGCAGCTTCAGAATCCAAATGCAGATAATGCAGTGTCTGCTGTTTCAAGGACAAGTGTGGGGTCCTTTTATAGACTTGCTAAGATCTTCCTAATATAACAAGATTTTCTTCTTTTTTCTCCTGACAAAATTCTGTCTTTTATGTCATGGGTTCATGTGAAGGTCAGAATGGGTTGTGAAGTATGTAAATAGAATTATTATTGTATGCTGTCACAACTGGGAAAAAAGTTTGATTAAATAATGTGATTGGGATGATTTTAACCAAACTGAAAAAAAAAATTGATTTTTGGGAATCTAAGTAATCCATTAGAATTGTATACAGCAGTGGTTGAAATACATTTAAAATCTAAATGCAGAGAACAGAAGGGTTCAAACAGTTGAATTTTTGTGTTCTTTTGCAGCCATATAAACAAAAGGACTACCTACCTTGACCCAAGACTGGCCTTTACAGTAGAAGATAATCCAGCAAAACCTACTACTAGACAAAAATATGATGGCAACAGTACTGCAATGGAAATTCTCCAGGGCCGTGACTTGAGTGGGAAGGTGGTTATAATCACAGGAGCCAATTCAGGAATAGGTAGGTTAATATGGCACTAAGGTAAAATATGGCAAACTTTATCTTACAGGCTACTTGCTTGTTCAAATATCTCTGTTTTTTTGGTTTTCAAACATGATTTGCACTTTTTTTTGTATAAAACCCCTGAAAGGTGTTTTTTTTAAAATGTGTGGAGAATTTTGAGTTACAGGAGAGCTACAGGAAAGACATCAAGTGCTGAGACAATTGATTTTTGTCTAGAAAAATATCAATGGAGGCATTTTACATTATGCAAATATATGAAGGATGGCTGTGAAAGAGAAGGCAAATTTATTTTTATGATCTTGGCTAGGACAAGAAGTGAGGTTTGTATGGCTGCAAGGCAGTTCAGGTAAAGTATTCAGAAAAACTTGTAATGCCAGCAAGTAAACTCAGGTAAAGATTTTCCCAGGAGGCTGTGGAATTTTTATATCTGAAGGAACTTTCAAGTGAATTTGATGATGAACTTGTGTCAGAATGTTTTACTCGATGGTCCTTTAGTTCAAAGAAGTACAATTTATGACCTTTAGTAATCCCTGTTAGTTGTGTTGTCTCCCAGGTTCATAAATCCTTTCAGACACCCAGCTTGTTTAGACACCTGTTAAATATTCCTGCTTCTGTAGGGGGTGAGTGAGAGATTCAGATTACTGCTGGTCTTTTGTTGCCTTTTGTTGTTTGCATTTTTCTTTGTGATGGGATTACATCAATATTCAAGGAGTCCTTGTGCATATTATTTTGTGGTTTTTACTTTAGTTCTGAATTTTGGCTTAAACGCATTTTTGAGGACATTGGAAAACATTGAAGAAGTTCTGGAAAATGGATTAATAACAGGACATACCACTCAGAATTTCCTTGGGTTTTATTTCTAAATTATTTAAGGGAGTGTTGTTGCATAGGAGTCACATGAAGAATTTAGAGCTTTACTGTGCCTTGCAGTTTAGGCCTTAACAGCACATCCTGCTGTCACTGCCTGATGTGCTGCTACAGATTGGCACTGCAGTTGGGGCAGCAGGTGTTGTACTTACCTGTCTCAATGAATTTGGGCTTTCTAATGAGGTTTATGTTCCAAATTCTTGGTACAGCGTTCCTCTACATTAAATCCAGCACTGCAATTTGCTTTGTGTACAACTGTGCAGTCTCTGAACATTTAAAGAATTACCTGGACTCAAAGGGATTTGCCTTCAGCAGGGTCAGAGCTGCCATTCAGCCTTGCTGAATGAGTGAGAGGTGTCTCAAATATGGCAAAACATTAATTCAATATATATGATGGTATTGTCAAGATTTTTTTTTTATATTTCTCCCTTAGTTTATAATCTGGATTGGTCACAACTAATCAATCTTGAAACATTTTTTGCTTTGATTTAGAGTCCATAAGTATGAAGGTTGGAAATTTGTGATTCAGATGGTGTTATGGCCCATTTAACTCAAAACTCTTGCTTATCACATTGCATTTAATGCTGCTTTAGTCCTATGCAATGTCTGATGTTTCTTACCAGTTGCCATGAAACATGGATTAATTAGCTGGTTCAAGGGGACTCTTACCAGTTTTGGAGCTTATTTTGCAGTTATTTTAGGATTTCAGTGCTGTGTTCCACTTGGTGTTGCAGATAGTCCTTTTAAATTTTCTGGGTATGTTGGAGGTAATAGTTTCCTCCCTGAGTATTTTGAGGAGTAGACAATTCCTGTGATTTCAGAACAGCAAAATGTTTTCTTTTAGAGGTAAGAGTAAATAATTTGAGGGAAATATTGTTGTCCATTAAGTGGAAAGAGATAAAAAAATAATGTATTGCTTGTTGAGCATTTGTTTGTACTCAGTAATGCAAGGAAAAAAATAACCCTTTGATTGTTGTCCAAATGAGTTTCAGTGGTATATTTGAAAATAACTAACTGTGGTGTCTGTCCATTTGCTGAGAAATGTTTCATTTCAGGATGGGTAGAACAAAGATCAAGCTGTAACTTGATAGACTGAAGTCAGAAAAATGCATTTTCAATTACTGCATTGCTGGATGCTCAAGATAAAGTTTGGAAAATGCTGAGAGTCCGTTGAAAGATGGATTAACATATAAGTGATATTTTTATTCATCCATATACTCTGCTTTAAGATAGCAATGTTAAAAACAGATCAGCAAAGATGGAATGATATCTTAATTCACTTTATTTGTGAATCTAATACAGGGACTACTATGTAGCTTGTCAGGAGCTTTTTTTCCCTTAGAGTTGAAAAATCTCCTCAACTTCTGAAAAATAGAGATGCTTGCTCAGTTACTGAGGGAATACTTTGGATGACTTCAGCAGTTTTGGGATTTTAGTGGTGTCACATCACCTCACTGCCATCAACTTAACATGTCTGTAAACAGGGACACTGCCCCGTGCTGGTTCTTTTCATTCCTGATTAGGACAATGGTCTGTAAGAATCTCCTGGATTATACACCCACTTTCTTAACTTAATCCTTAAAATTGCTGTGGGTAGTGTGAGGGGAAAAACTATTAAAAAATACATTTATAAACACTTAATTATTTTTGATTAGCAACTTGGAAAAGGTTAACAAATGATTAATGTTCTTACAATACAAAGAGGTCCTAGAAGCTCAAGAGTTGCTAGTGAAATATTTTATTTTAGAAGCTTTTTCTTCTGACAGTCTAGTCCAAGTATTCTTTAGGGTTTCTTTTCTCATCTGTTTTTTTTAAGCTCAATCAAAATTGTAGTCTGAATATCACATTAGAAAATTGAGGTAACTTTTGGTCCCAGCAAAGCTGGTGGATTAAAAAGAAATAGGACAGAATTACTGAACAGTTCAGTCTTGTGCTGTCAGCCCTGGTTTTAAAAGCATATTGCTCTCTGTACATTTAAATGTGAATAATGTAAATTGTCAGTTGGTTCTGTCAGAATCTGTAAGACTTATTCCACTGAGAGGAATTGAAGGTGTGTGTAATTTTGAGTGTTGTTTTTCTGTTTAAAGATCTCAACACAAACTTACAGAGAAAGACCTTCCCCAGCTTGCTGCTGGTGTGAGCTGATTCCTGCTCACCAGTGCTGCCAGTAGAGGTCCGTGTTGCTCTTTGAAAATACTGAACAAAAGCGACCTGGTGCTTATTGCTCTTCTTAGGAAATGCTCCTGTAATTCTCTTGTTTGTGTTCTTAATTATTAGGGCTAGAATTGTAAATTTATAAAAGTGTGTCAGCAGTTCCTCTAGGTTTAATTTTACGCAGCGATGTGGTATTTTCAACTGTATGTGTAAGCAATCTCAAATTACACATTTTTAAAAAAATACTCTAACTTGGTTTTAGTATCAGAGAGGCAGTTGTGCTGCTGATATGATTTTCTGACTTAAATTAAAATTGCTGTCTGTGTTTAAGGATTGTATGTGACCTGTATGGCCATGGGACCACGATGTGTTCTGGTTTCTGTGGCAGGTGCAGTTGGATCTAACCCAGTGACTGTGGAGTGTGTGTGAGCGGTGAAGTGCAAGTGGTGTTGCAGAATTGTAATGGAAGGGCAGAGTGGGTCTGTTCTGTCCAGGCAGGCAGATTCCACAAAGTAGGGTGTTTCTTCATGCTTTTCCAAGATTTTATCACAAAGCTGTATTGATAATCACAGCCAAGCAGTTGCTCAAACTGGAGTTCTTGTTTTTCTGCTAGATGAAGGTCAAAAGAAGCCTGTTCATTGCTTTTGAAAGGGATCCCCAAAACAACCAGCTTAGTTTTTTTTTCATAGGCTGAAGAAAATCCAGAAGTTCCAGCCACAACATGGCTTGCTGTATTGCTTTCCTTGATAATGCTTTAATGCTTTAGATTGTTTTCCTCAAAATAATTGTTGTTTAGTGGTTTGTTAAAATTCACTTTTTTTCTGGAACTTTTACTTCTGTGCTATGGAGAAGCCTTAGCCAGGAAAGAATCTGTGGATTAGGTACTAAATCAGTGCTTAAAAGATGAGTCAGTGCTGCAGTAAGATTTTGGTGTGTATATACATTTGGTGTAAGAAGTTACCATGGTTCTTTTATTTCTTGTAAAGAACTTCAGTGTTAGCAACTTCTGTCATACTTGTGCAAAAGGTTGGGAAATGGGCTTATAACCTATCTCAATTAAGCATCTCCTTTATGATATAAAAAATTGTTTTCAGTAACTGGCCATTTAATTTTTACAAATGATAGAAGTTTCTCTGTTTTATTCTTGTCTCTTGTAACTTTTTCCCTAGTGACTCTCTGAGCAACCTGGTCTAGTGGAAGGCATCCCTCTCCGTGGCGGGGGATTGGAACTGAGTGATCTTTAAGGTCTCTTCCAACCTAAACCTTTCTGTGTGATGTTTTTAGATGAAAAACTAGCTTGAAATAGTAAAAAAAAAAAGAGTTTTTACAAAACATGTGCAAGTTAAATTGCAGCAGTATCACTGGGGCTTTGAAACTCTGAAAGTCTGATTAGAACTAAAAATTATTGGTACGTATTATCAAAAGATGACACAGTCTATTATAACATGTTCTTACAAACCAAGGAAATGCAAAGCAACCTACGTTTTTCCCCTCTTAACTGCTAGAGTAGATTTAGCAGAATTAAACAGACCCTTCACGTATCACTGAGTACTTGATTTTATTAGTGTTAGACTGACTGTCTTAAATATGTTCATTGTCTTCTGCTGTACTGCCTGGAGTTTTGTGGTCTAAGCCCACAGATATTTGTCTGTCAGGAAGGAATTATCCAGCTCTATTTTTGAGCTAGATTGCAAGTTTTCCTTGAAAAATGTGCACGTTTTTCTTTGGAAGAACTGTTTATTTTCTAATTTCTCTCTCCTGTTTCCACATGAAGTAGAGGTTTTACAACTGGCAGGGCTTTTACAAAGGAAGTGCTCAGGATAGTCTTTGTTTCAGATTCACTTTATGATTTCTTGTATGATTTGGGAATTTCTCTTACACTGGAACACCTGAACTTTGTCAGCCTTGAAAAAGTCAGCTTGTTTTTGTTGGATAGTTTGTTTTGAGAAGAGGAAAACCTCTGAGAGTAAATACATCTGTCTGCTCTTGGCCTGTCTTGTTATTTTTCTCATTCTATTCATATGATGATTTTAAGGTTTCTTAGTGTAAGCTTCTTTTTTTATATGGCTTATTATGATGAAAAAAGAGCAAGGTGTTTGCTTTCTAGTAATTATTATTTGCATCCTGTTTCTTACAAGAGCAGAAAAAGGGATGTGAGCTGGGGCAGCAAACTTGTGACAGTGCCTCTTGAATGTTTTTTTCCCCCAGTTTAGTGAAAAGAGTTTGTTGTCTGAACCAGAAATAATGTTCATAAATCTGTGAAATCCTGTCGTTTAATAAAACTTCTGCCTGTTTTTGTTAAGAGTTTCTGTAGATGGTTCTGATGTAGCTCAGTGGTGCACACAGAAGGGAATGCTGGGGTTTTGCTAAGGGAATGCATCCCATGTTCTCAGTACAGAATTTGTGGTGAGGGAACTGCTGCAGCCTTTGCAAGGCTGGAGGTTTCCATGCTGGAAGTGTCTCACGTGTGGAGAACTGGAGTGGTGCTTATTTCTGGAGGTTGGGGCTCAAAGCTTATTGTGAGGCAGACAGATAGATCAGCAGTATCTAACCTTGGATTATTTTTCTTGGCCAAGTCCTAGCTGTGCCTGAGAATGTTTTCATGGGATACTTTTGTGTTTATTGGGCTTTTAGAAGCACGAAAGAGCTGTTCCTTGGTGTATATTTTGATTTTTTGTGACTCTTGGGCTCCGAGTATCATGAATTATCTTACACTGCATGAGTAGCACTGCAATAAAAATGTTGGTGCCTGTGTAGAAGTTTTGTTGTTTGCTTCTTACTTAAGCTTACACTCAGCTATTTTTTTTTTCCAGGCATTTCCTTTGTGGAAGTCCAAACCTTTGTAGCAGGCATGAATTTTGTTGTAAAACAAACAGTTTGTTGAGGGAATGGGAGTATGGTGCTTTTACAGGAGAGCCTGGGTCTTGCAGGAAGTGTATCTTTGGCCAGAGTAGAGTATTGGGTAACTGATGTTGAAAAGCACAATTTATGAAGGGGAATGTGCCTCTGGGGCAGAAATTTTAACTCCTTCTGTTGTGGGATGTTTGTAGCTGTCAGTCAGGGATTCGTACTGATGTAGTCTGAGCAATTAAAAATCCACTAAAAGCTATTGTTTTCAAAATTCAATTAATAGATGGGGGTTCTCTTTAACTTAGAGAGCTGTATTCTTAACATTTATGGCAGGTAATAGTGAGTGAGTTTTCCATGAGTGCCATCACTCTGTTTTAACTCTGGCTTAATATTGTGGAATATTAATATTTCTCTGCTTTACATAAGGCTCCAACTGCTTACTTGTTACATACTGTAAATATTAAGAGGTCCCCTTGGACTTCCTGTAATTTATTTTTCTTATTGAGTAAGCTGAAAATGGTGTCAGATGTTCATACTGCTTTTTCATGTCCATTTTGATGAATCTATTTATTACTTGTGTAATGAGCAGTACACATGGTTGGTTAGCCAAGTTATTGAACTTCATCAACCTTGGCTGGAATTCACAATGCATGTGAAACTTGTTGTAACATGTAAGAAATTACATCTGGGCTAAAAGGTTCAATAATGATTACTGCTTGTAAAGGGAGTATTTTCACAAAGGACGGGATTGAGCTGTGGGCCTGTGTTGCACTTTCAGATATTCCTTTTACAGAGGAAAAACATGTTTGTAGAACAGGGAGCCTTCCTAGGTGATACTTCTTGTCTAATTCTAATTCTCCTGTATCACAACCAGATGGAAGGAAACACTATCACATTGTGCATTCAGAGATTCAGGAACTTGAGAGATTCTGGTCTGTTTCTCTCCTGCCCCTGGCAAGCATGAGCAGCACATCCTGCTTCTGTACATTTGTACATTGTAGACATTGATTGTGCTACTTAAGATTTTGAGAAATGTGTAATTAGCCTTATTTTACTTATGGAGCAATGTATGGATGCAGTAAATTACCTACATATAGAGATTACGTCTATGTCCGTATTCCAGTTTGAAGTGGGAGTTGAACTGTTCTGTCACAAGATAAAATAGATATTTCTCTGAATGCTATTCTGATTCTTCAGCAGAGGGAGTAATTAAGATATATGAAGAGTAGAAAATATGGCAACTAAAAAAGAAAGCTTTTTTAAGAAGGCCTTATTTTTTTGGGTCTGCGTCCAGCTGTGAGCAGATGCTGAGGGGTATAGACTTTCTCTTGCTAGAAGATTTTGAATTCTGATGGTAAAATTAGATTATTTTGTGCCTTGCTAAGCAAAGAGGAGTGCATAAAAACGTGCATGACCTATTTGGCAGCACACTTTTGGCATTGTGAGTGAATGAAGATTGTGATCTGTGAGAAGGTGTCTCCCTGTGTCTGTTTCTGAATTGATTCTGTGGTCAAGGGAGTAGAGCCTGAGACTCCTTGGTTCTGCTCTTTGCATCTGGCATTTTAAATACTCATCTCTGGCAAAACAAGAAGTTGTATCTAGAATGTAAGGCAGAGAGGAGCTTCAGAATAGAGGAAAGAACTTGGTATGGAATATGCAACTGTTAGTGGTCCTTTGCTTTAAGCCGTGGTTGTCACTCAGCTCTTGGGTGGGCTGCTGGTGTTCCAGCTCCTAGCAGATAGACTTTAAATGTCTTCCAGAAAGATACAAATTAATTTTGGTGTGGGAAGATGCATGGCATGTTTTCATGCACTTCTTGAAGGTGTGGCAAAGAGGTTATTTATTTATTATTTTTTTGCCCATGGCCTTACACTGTAATTAATGGCCCCTAATTCTTGCTTGTTTTCCATTCTCCTTGCTTTTGTGTACAGACACTTTTTGTTAATACTGTTCTTATTCTTCATCTTTTGTTTCAGAACTCCATCTCCTGCCTTACTTTGTATGTCGGAGCCACATGATGGATCATTTGAGTTCCATAACAGCTTCCCACCTCCCTCTTCCCTTCGTAGTTTAAAGCACACCCAAAGGTTTGCCAGTTTTGAACTAGAGAGACCAATGAACTGCATCTTTCCTGTACTCAGGTCTTTCTCCTTTATTAAACTCTCCCTTTGCTGCCAAACTAAACAAATTGTCTTATCTCATATGGCCCAAAGAGAGAGCTGGGTGGAAACTGCCAGAAATCAGGTAGTGTTGTTTAAATTTTCAGTCTGTTCCTTTCCCCCGATACAAAATGTGAGCTCCTGAGAAGAGGACCTGGCTCTGTATGTTTGATTCCCTAAGATATCTCTTTTTTTGTAAGCTGAACTGTGAGCTTTTTAGCACAGAACCTTGTTTTATTATTTATCTGTAAAATGTCTAGTGTGCATTTTAAAATCTTTCAGTGTTTGTGTAACTGATATAAATAAATATCAAGTTTGTTTTAAGAAATGAATTGGTCCAGTTTATGTTGTAGCACTTTCTCTGTATCTTCACATAACGCTGAGCATTTCTCATGAAATGACTTTGAGATTAAAGCTGGGAGGATCTAGCACTTTAGCTGACAGCACAGTATGTCTTTTAATTATTGTGCCTTGGATGAAGTATTCCTCTTTATTGAATTTACTTCTTTTATTAACATTGCACTGTGGTACTTGCCAAAAGGAGAAACAAAACTTGCAACTAATTTTTTTATTACGTTTAATTAGGGCTCAGCTCAGCAGTACAAAAACCTGTGATAGTATTGGCTAAGAGAGGAACAGAAGTGTACTTGAAAAGACACTAGACAATTTCTGGCTTTTTTCTCCATTTTTGCTTTGGTGGGAAAAACTGTTGTATTGCTAAAATCTACTGCTGATGCAAAGAGCAGGTTTAGAGAAGAAGTGTTTGCCAACCCCATTTCTCTGAACTTGGAACTTTTTTTTTAAAAAAATCTGATTTAAAAAACCCAGGAGAGACAGTCAAAGATAAATTTTAAGTTCTCTGGGATTTTTTCTGGTCACTTGTGTAAGGACGTGTGTTAAAAGTAGCAGCAATAAGAGAGGAAAAAAGCCCCGAAGTTTTGGAAAGGGGTGGGGGGAAGCAAAAACCTCACCCCTCAAAACAGCTTTTAAAATCTAGTTGATACTGAATTTCTGATCAGACTTATGTTCCATTAGGAATGCTGTGAAGGCTGGCATTTTTACACAAACCTTTCAAGGGTGTGTGAATTAGATAGAAACTGAAATCTCTTTGCTGCTGCTGGCTTTGGGTAAATCCTTATGGTTTGTGTGTGGGACTGGTGTGGGTTTTGTTGCCACCACCTCTGCTCAGCTCATCTCAGCTTTGCTGTTAAATAATGATGAAGCCACAGCAGCATGCACAAAAATGTTATTTCCTTAATAATGTTTTTAAGTACTTTGTATTTGTAAATGGACTGGCTTTATTTAAGCAAATAATCAAGGCACTTACCCCACAGTTGCTAAACCTTCAGGAATAATTGCTGCTGAGACATAGAGTGCCCAAAATGTCACAGCAAATTTGTCTGCTCAGACCTGATCTAGATTTCATCAAGATGCTGGTTTGATGTTGACTTGCACTATGGGCAGATCTGTTGTTTTCTGCTACTCCAGATTTCAGTTAAATGTTTAATTTGGAAGTGTTTATTTTGCAGTAAAAATAGAAGTAGTGTGTTAACATAACTGTAGTCTAACAAAATATTTTTTTATCCCTTATGAATATAAGCATTTGTAATTCTGAATAATTCAGGGTTTTTACTAAAATAAAGAATGTGAGTCACACTAAAATAAGTTCTGCTTATTTGAAGACAAAGTGCTATTTCAGGTTTCTTTTAAAATGTGTGTAATTTTATTTGACTTGACTTGGTAATAATACATTTAAATATTCTTTGAGGTGGAAAGGTTGTTTTTGTTTAGAAAGTGTGAAGTTGTGTGTTGAGTTGCTTCATATTCAGATGCCTGTCTGCCTTCATGATATGTTATCGGCTACAATGGAAAAAGATTGTATGCAAACAGCAAAATAAACTCTTTAATAAATTCTCCTTAAACATTAAATGATAAAGACAAATGCTAAATTTTGATGTGTTTTTTTAAATACAGTAATTGATTTGTGTTAGGAAAACTGGCTGCCTTGCTTGCAAGAAGCCACAATGTCATTTTTAAAGACAATCAGAAGAAAACATGAATTTATTCCATGCTTGAAGAAACACAGAATAAAAAATTCAAACAGAATAATCCCTAGTTCCAGATGTGATGCTAAAATGTGAATAGTTGTAATTTCTGCTAAGTTTTTTAGTATTGGTAAAATGCCATAGGCCACTGGATTTACACAATACACTTTAAAAATATTCAGTAAAAAATTGTTTGGGATTTGGTAGGAGCATGATCCTGTAATGGATAAAGATATGCAAGATGAAGATGGAACATGAAGGCTGAGAGGGGATTCTTTTGCCCCCCATTTTAAAGCAGTGTATTTTGTCTAAACAGAGCTTTGGGATTGGTTGACATGGAAGATACAAATCTGAACTGTTTTTGACTGTGAATTTTGGTCAGATGTCCATCTAAAGCAAGGAGTAGGTATGAAAGATAGAACTGGGATTTGACAGAAAATTCACTTATCTCTAATTTTCTTTCTCTTCCCTTCTGTTTAATCCCTGCCCACTGTTCCTCTATTCAGGACCAGCTTGCGTTTAGATGACTTGAGAAGTAAAAAAAAAAAAATCTTGATTGGGATGAACTCTGCAGTTTTGGTTTTGTCTCCCCTGATGTTTCCATTAGGCTGTTTTAAGACATCTAACTTAGCTGAAAACCACAGTTACTCTGAGGAGTATCTCCATGTATTTTAGGGGCAGACCTTTAGTGGTTGGTGGGGATGGCCTTGACACAACCAAAGCAAGGTCTTGCCTCGGGCCATGAGAGGTAGCTTGGTGCTGGCTTTAATGTGCTGCATTCTCACCCCATGGCTCATTCCAGGCTGGAGCCCTTGGCTGTTACTCCAGAGTTTTTGTTGGAAAGTAGCACCTCCACACCGTGTGGAATCAGCAATGCATGTGTGGATCTGCTGTGGCACATTTGGGTAGCTGAGATACTGGTCAGAGTTGGGTGACAGAGCTGAAAGGACTCAAGAGTCAGCTTCCTTCATGTCTGGTGTGAGGATATCGTGAAGTTGGGCTGGTGGATGTCTTTGGGCAGTGAGCTGGAGCAGATACCAGGTCTGACTGCAACCCCAGGGCTCTTAGTTACAGCATATTTGTGATGTATGTGCCCGACATGGTCACTGTGCTGGATTCCTGCTTGCTTGCAGCACCATCAGTCACAAATTCAGCTTTCTTACCCACAAATGATGCATTTTGTATTTTTTACGGCAGCAACAAGTAAAAGATATTTATAATCCCATTAATTTAAGAGTGTTTTAAAATATTTGTTTAGTGTCATGCCCCCTTCAGAGGAAACAAAGTGTTTTGGGGTTTTGTCAGTGACAACAGCAGTGCACTTACTATTAAAAATAACTTGGCCTTGCCCAGGGCAGTGTATTGCAAAAAAGTATAAGGAGTGCATAGTTTGGGATTGGTTAGATGGAAAACAGAACCATTGCATTACTCATCCTGTTTCGTTTGGGTTGGCTTTTTCTGTGCTTCATGGCTCCAAGAAAAACACGTTTGTCCAATTTACACACAAAAGGAGAGGCAGGATGTATCTTTCATATAACATCACACTTGCAATGAAAAATATCAGTGTGTGTCATTGCCATGTGCCTGCAAACACATGGGAACAAAGGCAGCATGAGTATTCCATGGGAATGGCTCATTTTAAATTGAGCCTCTTAAAATATCTTTGTGCTTTAGTTGCTTGAAAATTTGCATTTGGAGCAAGTTGAATAATGCGTCTCTTAAGATTTTATCCTAAATATCTGTACTGAAGCAGAGTGGATGTGGCCAAGTGATCCTGATGTGGAATGTGTGGTGCTTTTTTGGCTCTGAAAGGTGTGAGCTTGTCAGTGATGTGATGTTTTGCATGTGCCTGTGCAAAGCTCTGTTGGATGTTGCACTCTGGACTCACCAGCACAGGCAGCAGTGCTCCTGGTTGCAGAAGATTCTTCTCTAAATCACACCTCAGTGTTGCAGTATTTCAACCTGAAAAGAAGCTTACCCAGAGTTCTTTACCACTTTGTCTGTAGCACATTCTAATCTTCTTTACTCTTGTTCTGAGGGAGTGTTGAGTAAGATGAACTGCTTCACTCTCACTGGTG
This sequence comes from Trochalopteron elliotii, assembly GCA_024734555.1. NCBI lineage: Eukaryota > Metazoa > Chordata > Aves > Passeriformes > Leiothrichidae > Trochalopteron > Trochalopteron elliotii. The sequence goes on from JANPWX010000087.1 coordinate 6,647,410, forward strand.
TTTAGTTCTTCCAAGTTTGAAGAAATCCAAGTGATTTCTAGGACACAAGTATCTTTTTTGTTTATATGTAGTTCTCTTGAGTCCCCCAAATCAGAAAACATTCTGTTTGCTGAGATGGAGCAGTTGGGATGAGAGTCTTTTCTGAGTTTTAAAGACCATTTGTTGCAAGCAAACCCTATAGGCTTTTACACTGAAAACTGTCAAAGAAAGATGACATCATTGTATTTCAAATGTGTTGTAAAGGACAGCTCCAAGGAAGGTACCCCTGGAGTATTTGGGCAAAGGTAGAGAAGCTGAAGAAAACTTGCTATTGTCTAAAATGTTTTTGAATTTTTCTTGTGTAATCAAACCTCCTTATATTTGAAATAAAGGAATGTTTTAAAACATGTAAAGGCCTGGTGCAAATTCTCTTTACAAAATGTCCCCCAGTGATTGATGGAGTGTATGCTGTCTGTTTAAACAAGAAATCACTGAAATGCTTTTCCACTCAGTGAAGCCCTTTCTCTGTTTTATAGAGGAGGTTGCACCATTGGACAGAGCCCTGTTCTCATCTGGTGTGTGTTGACACAGTGTAGCTGGCATTAATTGAGCGATTCTAACTGCTTCTTAATTGACACCATTAGCTGAAAATCTGCACCAAAATTCAGTGGCAGTAGTCGACTGCAGATAGCCAGGAATGTGAGGGTATTGAACAATCAGTGTAGAAGATGAAGAATTAAATTGAGGGCTAATTTCTGAGTCTTTATGAACGAATGCTGTAAGAAAGGGCTGAAGGGGTTTAAATGTCTCTAGCAAATCCCGTGTGCTTGTAGCTCTCTTGTTAGTTCTGCTCCCAGTCCTTTAGGGTAGCTGGTGATGTAGAACTGTACCATAATGTTTATCCCCATGTATGTCTTATTCTTAAAGAGGATTTTCACTTCTGAGTGTCGGATTAGAGCTCGTTCAGCCACAGCACCAGCAGCAAGAGTAGTTGATCTCAGCACAAACTTGAGATTTCCAGGGCAATTGCTTGAAATTATTATAAAACATTTGCTCAAAATAGTTTATTTAAATACTCCATACAATGCAGTGATTACTTTTTCAAAGTGGATGTTATTTAAGTATGTTATTCTCCTGTCACATCTGGGGAAAAAGTCTCTTTTATTCCTTGTAATTGGTTGTCCTTGATGGCCAAGCCTGTAATTCTGTGCTGTTTTTCTAGTGTAGTTTTAGAACCCCCACAACTAGGATATAACTTGTTTGCAGTGGGCTGTGCTGTCTCTTTTGCCTGGGTTAAATAGCTCTGCATTAACCTAGTGCCATGGTACAGGGAAGGTTCACCCCTGGAGGATGTCACTTGTTTCTTGGAAAAAAAACCCTAATGTCATTTCTGTTAATGTCTCCTTACTGTGAAAGGGCTGTGACACTAAGTGGTGGCAGTCTCAGATGAAGTGAAGTATTAAGAAAATCTTTGCTTCTTTTAAAGTCCACAGAGTTACTTTTGTGGCTGGAATTAATGTTGCTCTGGTTCCTTAATTGTGCATGTCCCTTACATAGTTATTTAGGCTTCTCTTTCTGGGTAACCCTGCTGTGATTTTTTTCAGGGTTTTACTGTTTGGGTGTTAATGATCTTTGTGGTTTAGCTTTGGTGTATGAAACCACATTCAGTGTGGATTGTGATTCAATGGTAGTTTTTATAGAGAGGTAAGATTTTTATTTATGGAGTTTAAATAATTTTGTACTTTACTCAATCCATGTGTTAGGCTGAGGTTTTAAAATCTACTGTATATTGAAAATGTTGCTGCATTTTGCTGAAGAACAAATGCTGCTGACAGACTAAGTTTAACACAGTGAATCTGACAGGAAATGTTTTCCACCCTGCTAGAAGCTTTACCCCACCTGTCTAACCTTTTTTATACTGGGGGAGGAAAGAAGCATTAATTGTTGCAGAAGAACCAGAGAGCTAAAGCTGTGAAAAGACTTGGATACTGAGGGACTTCTAAACTCCACCTTCAGTGTTCCAGTTAGAGGTTGCATCTAATTTATCTAACTGTCCTAAATTAAGTGCAGGAGTGTTTGTGAATTAGTTTAAAATATGTCTGATGGGGAGACATGTCAGCACTTCACCTGTGACAGCATTCAAATGGAGAGTTTTTTAGCACATGATTTCATGTAAAGATCAGAACACGTCTGCCTAAGGGTGAAGAATCACTCTTTGAAGCTCAGAGAAGAGCAAGGACATCCTAAAGAGAAGTGCTTAACACTGATCTTCATATTTGCAGGGAAGTGTCGAGATGGCATAAAATAAACTGAACTCACAGCACGTAACTTGCTTAGTTTGTAATGAGTATCAAGTTATTAACTATAGGGGAGAATGGCATGGAATTTATTAATTTGCACAGTTTATTATTTTGCACAGTGTGACATGGGGTAGAGTTAGCAAAACATCATCACACTTTGCTAAATAATCTGGCCACCAGCTCTCAATCTTTGTTTAACAATAGCAAAACTATTCCCAGGCATTCCAACTAGTTTTTAATAATACAGTCAGCTAGTCAAAAGAAGTATTCTTGTGCAAAACCAGAAGCATAACAGCTAGCTAATGGTATATCTTATATTAGTTACATGGAAAATTCTAGTTAAATATGCTTAAAGTGGAATTGGGAACAAGGGAAATCTTTGCATATGCTGTAGCTGAATTCATGTGCATGCAATGAATTATCCAGGTAATTAAAGTTGCTTGGTGCAGTGAATGGCTTTAAAGGAGATACAGGAAAATTGCTTGGATTTAAATACCGTAAGTATGTAATTGCAGAAAATTGTATAAATTTGTCTTGGTGTCTGTTGTTTCTATAATGTAAGTTATGTTTTGTGCTGTAACTGGATTTTGTTGCTCCAGGATGTTTTGGAAGTAAGACAGCCCATCTTCATAGGCTTTTTGGTAAACAGTTTTTAACAGGAAATCACTAACATGCTTTAAATGTCATAAAGCTAAAACAAATGCCTCTTCTCTTTGACTTCTTCACATACTCAAATTGTTGGGCATTTCAGTTTGATTCTTCCTTTCATAGTTTAGGCTTTTCTAATTGAACTCATTAAGCTGTGTTATGCCTTGTTCAGCTAGAAGGCAATTCCTGTCATTGGCACAGTTCTCCATGGAGATGGACACCCAGTGATACCATTAACTGCATCGCAAATAGGTAATAGCTCACTCCTGCTAGAAACCCAGGTTCTGGCTCAGTTCTCTGCACTTCTTGGACATTCTGCTCTCCCCAAAAGTCCTCATCTCCTGTTGTAAATTCTCACAGATTTTTTCCAATTAAATGAAGTTTACTTTGGACCAACTTCTGTGCAGCTTTTCATTAGTGAATTGAACCGTGAAGCAACATTTTGTTTCCCCTGCCACAGGTGGTCTCAGATTGATGACTCTGAGGCCACCTGTGCATCTAAAGAGCCCTGAGCTCAGTTTTGGATACTCTGTCACTTCCAGTGTGAAGTTGCCAGGCACAGTGGCTCTGCAGTCTCTCTGTGTGGCACATTGTTCACAGTCCAACAAGGAAGGAGAACATCCAATCCTACTCTTCTAAAAGGTGAGGACACTGGTAGGCAGAGAAGTTGAGTCTGTTTTTTGAAGATGCCAGACCTGTTTTGCACAAAATACATACAAAAAGACCTGATCAAACTGAGGTGTCTGTGTTCCTTCATGTGTGCTCTAAAAGCTGAGTCCGGGTAACTGTCAGGTCACGAGACTGCAGGTAGCCTGATTGGACTGAAACGTGTGGCTCGTGTTTCCAGGTAAATCTACAGCTCTGTGTTGCTACTGGGATCTGTTTCTGACCAGGACAATGTTTTGTTTTATCCTAGGTTTTGAAACTGCCAAGTCCCTTGCCCTGCACGGGGCATGTGTCATCCTGGCCTGCAGGAGCCTGGCGCGAGGCAACGACGCCGTGCAGCGCATCCTGGGGGAGTGGGTGAGTGGTGCTCAGTGCCAGCACAGAGCTGTGCTCTCCAAGACACCAAATCTGTGCAGTGCCAGCAGTTAAACAGAGCACTGCCATGTGACAATCTAAGGAAAAAGTAATTTGTCTTATTTGGTGGCGCCCTGCTGAGGCCCTGGTGCAAGGGCAATGGAGGTTTTTCATTCCTGTCTCGATTTGGAAAGAGGTCTCTGCCAGGGAAAGCTGGAGCTTCCCTTGGAATAGAGAATGTTAGCCCCTCTCCCTCCAAATCATTATAATTTTGCAATTAGGGGCTTTCAGGCAAAGATATGGGAATAGGAATAACAGTTCTTTACTAGGAATATTAAAAATACAAATGTAGTAGTACAAAAACCCAAGCAAACAAACAAATAACAACAAAAAACATCCTAGAAACCCTGACAGAGTCAGAATACGACCTGACACCCTGTTGGTCATATAAGTCCTCCTGGAGTGACTGATGTGGTTCCATTGGAGTAGAGACGATCCTATAGAAGGTTCCAGTGGTGGTGAGATGGGTCCAGTCTTCCTCTGGGAAATCCAGTGGAAAAACACCTGTCCTGAAGTTCTGGATTGCAGGTTTTATCTAGGTAGGAATGCTGGGCTCCTCCCCCTGGGTGGAGCATCTCCCAATGGGATGATGTAATTGTATCAGCCATGAAGTGAGCCTCGATGGCCCATTAACAGCAGATATCCCCTGGAGGGAGGATGGGTTATGGAAGAGAGAAGGAACGTTGCTCCACCTGGTTTAACAGCTGCCGATTAACAGAACACACCCACCCCCTCCCCCCTGCAGTTATGAGGAATGGCTTATACAAGAGATAAAGAAAAACCACCTCCCCAACTGGTTTCGACAGATGGAAAATACAATACATATTTTTGGTTACATACTTCAACCCAAGACAATTCCTTACGCGTGTGTTGGAGTCCAAGGCTTGATGTGCTGTTATCCATGTTATTTATGGATGCTTTGTGAGGGAAAATAAAAATGTTTGGAAGAATCACTGAGGCTTGGTTCATAGAAAAGGACATTCCAGAACCAGAGTGAATAACTATCCAAAGGAGGATGGACACAAGTCCTCCAAAACAGCCACTGTTTTGCCCATAGTTGTTCTATAGCGAGGGATTTCAGAAGGTCATTTTTGTACTTTTCAAACTTTTGTACTTTTCAAACTTTTTGTACTTTTGTACTTTTCAAAGAATGTGCCTCCTTTTCTCTCTGAGTCCATTAGGCTCTGCAGCCCTGCTGCCAGGCTGTCTCAGTGCTTTTTTCCTTCTATCTTCTTCCCACTTTCTTTCATTTTTCTCCCATTTTTGTCAGACAAACACAAGCTTTTCAGTCCCATCTATTGCCTTGTTGCTCTTTGACTTCTAACTTTCCCTGATCTCCATTTTTTTAATGATCTTCTAAGGCCCTTGTTAAAATATATTCCGCTGTTATAATTTATTCCTCCCACAATCATTTATTTGCTAACAAGGATTGCAAGCTGCTTTTGCTTGAGCTTGCTGGGACTGCTGACTTCCAGGAGAAAATGTGGTGACATCTCTACACTTAAATGAATAAAAGACCAATGGATCAGATTCTTGGATTTTTATTTCTTTCCAGCTAAAATTAGTGATGAGTGTTTTACTTTTATTTCCTGAGGTCTCAAAGTATTTTAACTGCTCCCAGATGACATGGGAGAGCACTCAATTGTATTAATATTTACACATAAGTAGTTTAAAGTTAATTATAATATTTATTAATGCAAAACAAATGGTGCTTATTTACGTGTATTTGCAGATAAATGATGCTTTCAATGTTGCTGATTTTTGTAACCACAAGTTTCATGAAGAATCAGTCTTTGGATTTAGGCCTTTTTCTCTTGCCCAGCTCATATGAATGGTTTACAGTAAAGGGTTGGTTGGGAAAAGTGTCTTCCTTGCTGCTTTCATCCCATTAAAGCTCTCTCTCTTTTTTTTTTTTCCTTTTTTTAAATTTTTTTTTCAATAGCAAAGTATTCCAAGGGAATTCCAACAGAGGCCAGCATAGTGTCTATTCTCTTTCAATAGGAATGGATTTAGTGATATTCTGTTTGAAATTGATTGTCCCAGTCCAGCTAAATATGGCTGTTTCTATGGGTTTTATCTAACTAAAATTAGGCAGTGGTGAAAACCTTTTATTTGAAAAATATCCCATTACCCTCTTAATCCTAACCATATCTCTGAGAACTTTGAAGACAATGGGAGTTCAGAATACTTGTCTTAATACCTTTATTATCTCACCAAAAGTTAATGAGTTGTTAATTGAATGAAGAACGTTGAAGGTCAGATTACTTCAAAAACACTAGATTTATTTACTAACAGTTTTCAAATTCTAATTGTTCAGAAAAAGAGTCTCATCTACAAACTGGTAGCTGGAAAACCTTCAATGCATCTTTGTAATGGCTTTGTTGTTGTTTATTGAGAGGGACTAATTAACTTTGATTATTGCACTAATATTATGGCACTTTGACAGTCCCTCAGATTTATGACTCTGGGAAAATAAACAAATGAAATGCAGGTGGTGGAGCAGAAAGAATAAGTTATTACTGAACTTTAATTACTTGGAGTGTGTAACCAGGAGAGAATTAGTTGATGAATTACAAGATGCTTAAAATTTACATCAAATTGTAAGCAATCTTGAGGAAAACAAACACAAAAACCTGCCCCAAAGTCAGTTACTGAAAACAAAGAGACAAAGATTAATTTGACTGATTTGCTTCTAATATTAAAATATGGATGTAAAATATTAATTTTTAGCTTATAGGTGCAACTACAGGAAGTTGTTAATTGAAAATCTTTTCCTAAAAATGAAAGAGTTTAAGAAAATATCAACAACCTCTGCATCTGATTCAGATGAATTCTCAATATGTAGCTGCAGCTGTTCTTCTAGAAAGAACTTCAAAGCATACACAGAATTTTGTCTCCTCTGTTCCTAGGGAAAGCAAAATTATTGAAAGGAAGTTGATTTACTTTTCAATTTGGAATCAATTTAAAGAAAAATGCAGCTGGTTAGGTTGCAGCCTTACAAAGGCTCACGGTCATGGTACTCAGGTAGTATTCTCAGTAGCAATAGTTCTACCTACATGTTTTATGTTTTCTTCTAAATCTTTGAGATTAAGTCTCTGAGCTGCACTGTTAAGTACAATGTTCCTCCAGTAATTTGAGGGGTAGAAATTTGATAAATATGTTCCTACTCTTCAACTGAGTCCCCAAATCTCTTTTAATTTGCATTAAATATGCTCTTATGACAAAGAACCCCCAAATAGTTGCCAAATGAAGTTCTAGTGTGTTTACCTGTCCTCAGCGTGGAGTTTTACTACTGTGTTGTAATATAATTGGTATGTCTAGAAAAACGTGTATTACTAAAAGCAGTGTGTAGCCTGTGCTGACTTTTCTGTGGGACAGTATCCTCTGGTATTCAAGGTTTACATGCTGGGTACAGAATATTTCTTTTTCCATTCTTTGTTGATACAAAAGAGTTCCACATACTTTGCAAGAAGAGAAAATAATTAAAAGCAGGTAACAGAACAACTTATTATTTCAAATTTTGATACAGTTATCTAATTGATGGCCTGTATTAGCTAGAGCCTGAAATATATATGGAAAAGACTAACTTTTAAAACCCCAACCACCATCTCTGCCAAACCACAACAAACCAAACCAAACCTAGTGTAATTCAACATTTAAAAATAAAGTACAGTGTACATAAAATACCAATACTGAGGAAAACCACCCAGCTTGGTCCCTTAGTGAGTCTGTTTGTGACATCCCTGTCTGGAATGGCACAGACTGAGTGTCTGCAGAAACACAGCTCTGCTTTGGGCCTGTTGGACTTTGAAATCAGTTGTTAGGCAAAACATGCAGTTTCAGTTTGCTTGTAGTGAAAGCTGAAAATCAAGTTTATAAAGACAAAATGGGACGGCTAAATGGCTCGGGAAAATCCAATTGTTAAGATTTAAAGAGAAAAGCAGGAATAATGGGAGAAAATAAGATTTTTTTTCAGATTAGCTGCCATTATGTTTAAAAAGCAAATGCAAAGTGATCTTAACTGGCTGTTGTAGACAAATCTAGAGAACTTTCTTTGTAACAATTTATGCTTGAAGAGCTATTTTATAGGGAGTTTGAGCCATTTGAGTAGGGATTACCCATATAAACTTGCTAATTGCTTTGGTTAACTGACATTTGTTTGCAACCTGCAGTATTCCAGTTATTTTCTTTCTAAACTACAGCAGAATTTTGCTAATATTGCAAATAAAGGGTAATTGCCTTGTGTAAAGCATTGTGACAGGTTTTAATGTGATTGGTCTGGCTGGTCTATCAAATATAATTTTTATGGAGGGGTATGGTCGATTATATTGGTGCAATCTAATGTTTATACACATGCATATGTATAGACAGAAAAAGAAAGAGAAAGTGTGTAAAGGCAGCAGATAAAAAAAGAGATCAGTATGGCTTTACATTTGATATCTCGAAAATGAGTGTTCATGCACGATGACGTTCAATATCAATTTAAAACTGTTTGATAATTTCTTGCTCGGAAAAGAGGAAATTAGAATTCTAGAGTTATGATTCATTTTAATCAGAAAGAAATTGTCAAACATAAATCTCTCCTTGAGTAGTGAAAAGGCCTGAAAGCAGCCAAGAAAAATATCAATACTTTGCAAAGGAGGAATGATTGTTCCAATTCGTAGCTTAATTGACTTTGAGGCTTAATGAAAAACACTACAGTGCTGTTTGTACACATAGTTGCTCTGACGAACATGGAAATCTGTGCTCCAGGAAGAGAGGCTAGGTAATTTATTTTACATTATTATTGATATAATTTTCTAATTGAGTACGAGCAGAATGTTTGGATAAGACTGCGTAGCTCCAGATGTTAGTGGTATTCTCAAGAAAATACTTAAGAGTATGAATGAAAAGAATATTTCATAAATCACAGCTTTTCTTGCCAAGAAGCTCTCATTTATTTATTCCTGTCAAATAGTCTTTGAAGTAGATATTAAAAGATAAATTGTGAGTTTCATTATTTCATAAAAAGTATAATGTTTCTTTGGTAATTTTTCCTCAGTGTTAAACCTACAGCTACATTAAAGATTAGATTAAACTGTAAAAAGAACATTTGGGTTTCCTTTTTAAGCAGAGACTCACAAGGTAGAGATGTGACAAGAGAGAAAAGCTGTGAAGAAAACCAACCAAACAAACGTGACTCCTTGCTGTATTCCTTTCCCCTGAAGTATTCTTCACCGAAGGAGTGATTTATATTCTTGCTGATTAAGTAACTGAATGAAATTAAAACCTGATAAGTGAGTCTTTGTATTCCAGTTGTGATCCTGTGAAGTGCAGACAGACAAGAAGCAAACTGGGCACATTTACCAGACCATGGGCAGCAGTTTTCATGTGGTCACTGTGTGTTTTGTTTCCACTGCTGTCCTGGGTTTAGAATTTTTTGTAAACCCCCTCATGGTTAGTGACATGTTTTCATTTATGGGAAAAGCTGAAGTCTGCCTAGAAGGTGGCTTTGGAGATGATGTAAATAATGACTGAAAACACAGTCTGTTAGTACAGAATCAAAGAGTTTCAAAGAGGTGCTAAATAAAAGTTCCAAAAAATAATCCTCAAAATAGGAAATATTTCAGAATATCCTACAATTAAAACACATGAATTTCTGTGAGAATATTATTTCCAACATAAAGTTATTATTTTGTGATAAAGAATTATCTTGTTTCAAAGCAGGATATCCTAAACCATGTATTGCTGGCTCACATGCCATCACAATGTAGTATACAGTTAGAAAGGCCTGCAATATATGGACATATTTCATTTTCCAGTGCTTGAGCAGTGCCCATGCTGAAGAATCAAGTTAGAGGTAGTTATGCAAACCTTGCTGTGGGGAAAAGGCCTTGCAGGAAGGGGCAGTATCTTGTATTAAATGAACTGGTAATGCAATAAAAAAAAAAAATCTGCATCAACTTGTCTCACTTGCAGCTGTGGACTCTCCAACTAAAGAATTATTGCCTCTGCTGAGTATGATGCCTTTTTTTGATTCTTAAGGGTGTAATCCAGATTTTTCTGAAATGAAGGAATCTTTCAATTAACTAATTGCAATGCAATCAGAGTGTATGTTACTCGTGGAGAATTGACAGTATAAACATTACCCAGTCCTGTTGCTAGCAGCAACTAATTGGGACCAGTGTGAACGTATGACCAAATTTTGGCCATAATGTTTAAGAATTCAGTAAGTTTCTGTGAGTAATCTGCTCAGTTGAGAAATCTTAAGAGAGTGATGTGTGCTGCAAAGCTGTTTTCCAAATACAGATGCTTAAAAATCTCCCCACATGAAGTTAAAAACATGGAACAGTATAATCAACATTTACATGGATGGATTGTTGAGATCTCTTTTTTTTTTTTTGCACACCATAAACATATGGCATGAATTTGATTTCATTACAGATGCTGAGAAAAGAGAAAGGCAAATATTTATATTACATTCATGTTTTACAGTAAAAACACTGTTCAGTTTGTTTATACAGTTCCACTGTTACAGTTTTTATGGTTAGTAATGAAACCGCTGTAAAACAGAGTCTGAATTATATAGCAGATGTGTTAAGCCCCTAACTTTCAGGGTTGGACATCCTCCTGAATACTGATATCAGTTACTTGGAGAGTTGATGTGCTGGCTACACCTGAACTATTTCTTACTTAGATCTCCATCTGCAGTTAGCTCTGCCCTGGTACTGGATGGATACATACAATTGAGAGAGTTTTATTATTTATTATGATGAAGCAACCAGCCCAAGAGGGCAGCGTGCCCAGCACCTCTCAGGGTGCACTGGCTGCTGCTGCTCCAGGGACAGGCTTTCTTTCCACTGAGGAGATGCTGCCTTTAACAGCTTTCAACCTCAAAACCTGAGGTTACCCTTTGCCCAAATCCAGGAGAAAACCCTAAATCTGCACCCCAAACCACCCAGGTGTTTATGAATTCATAGCGCTGTACTCAGCTGATAGAAGCTGAGCACTCCCATAGCTGTGAGGTTGCAAGGTTTTTAACATTGTAAGACAATTTGCCATTATTTCCTCCAGAAAGGAAAAAAGTTGTCTTTTGAGTTGACTTAATTACTTCTACTCCCATAATTCTCTTCACCTTCCAATATCTGTTACATGTGTATTAAAAAAATTCTAAAATGTAATTTTGAATAAAGTCACAGTATTTTACTATTCCTTAATTTTTTGCTGCAGTCAGCAGAATTTTATACATAGAAATGTTGAAGTGATCTTTTTGGTAATTTGTTTCTTTAGCACAGCCCTGCTGTTCTTAATCTGGAAATGTGAGTCACAAAATCCCTACCATGCCTAAAGCTTTATAATAATACTACTTAAATGCAGTTTGAGCTTTTTAACAAAAAAAAAATTTAAGACCTCCCCCCCAGACAGTAACAGACCTCAGGATAACCCCTTTAAAAACTGCACTTCATGCTTGGTCTTCAATTAAAAGTCACTAGGAGACACTGTGTGCTCAAATATATCACCAACCTGTCTGGGGATGTCTATCTTTATAGAAAAGTAGACTTTGTACATTGACTTGAGTGTAGCTTATAGAATACAAAGTTTGAGTTTTCTCTGATAAATTATATATTTCGTGTAACTTGGGTTTGGTCTTTTCCTGAACCTTTCTCTCTCAGAATGTGTTTTATAAAACTGTTTAATGTCGCTGATGTTGAAAACTTATTTACTATAGTCCAGATAGAAGTGTTCTTACATCAAATGAGTTCTGCTATCACTGGATTTATAGCTGTCAGTTCTGGGAGAGGAGGAATTATAGTGTCTGGATATATATTTTTAACCATCTTCACAATTAATCTGATTGTAACATAAGCTTGTAATATATTCCATTAATGAAGAAGACAAGCTTAGCTTATGGTAAATACAGTACTAAGTGTTTATAGTGCATTTCATATTTTACATGATTCCCTTTATAATTCTGCTTATCTTTTCATTCTAATTCCCTAAAGGATGTATAAAAGAACCCCTAAAGAGAGTAATTACTGCTCTATTCCTTAACCAAGGCTCCTCTTGCAAAAAGAAATCTGAGCAGCTTTTTAAAGAAGGCAGTTTTAAATAAAAATGCAAATAAGCTGCTTTGTAACCACACATTAATTACCCACCTAGCCTCTTATTACCGTGTTTGTATTGTTTGCAAACACTATTTACAGTGGTGTGGAAATTACCATTCCTGGACTGGAGGAGCTGCTGGTGGTGGGTTGTGCTTTGGAACCAATTAGAGTGAACCGTGTCTCCGGCGGGGCTCGGGGGAGCTGGAATAGCCTTGCACTGTCAGAGCGCGGCATTAACGGGGCTGCACAGCCCTGCCTTGTAATTATAGCCCTGCTCCTCTTCTGCCTCTGCCATGGGCTTCATTTCCTGCATGTTAAAACTGAACAGCCTGCCTTGTGTCTTGCTAATGATTTAATGTGCACTCTGATCAGGTTTTTTTTTCTGTGGATGTCCTGGTAAAATGTGGTGGGTCATTTTTGTCGCCGGATTCGTTCTTTGCTTAAATTTTATAAAAGTTAACAAAAGACTCATTCTGTTCAGGATCTTACACATTTCCATGTAATTGTTTTTTCACATTAATCCCTCATTTTTATTAGTTTATTTCATCATCAGAAGTGAACAGGATGGACCAGCTGTTGGTATTGCAAGCAGTGTCAGTGGGCAATAATGGTAGCTCTTCCAACACATTGGAGAAACAGAATGCTTCATAACAAAACACAGTCGTACTTCTTAAGTGCAGTGCACACTTGTTGCTAACCTGGTGTGTGTGGTGTTCTTGTCTTGGTTTTCTCTGTCACGATTCTGAAATGGACCTTTACCATAAAAGTTGTCCAGAAATTAGAAGAAAACCAAAAAGGTAACTCAGCATTTGTGGTTTTAGACTTATAAATGTTTCCAAATCCCGAAGAATTTGATTTGATGGGTCATAGAGCCTGCGATGTGAAGAATCAGTTCTTTAAGATTTGTTTTCTCGAGCTTCTCAAACCAGTCTATCAATATGGTAAATGAATCTTTTGAAGTACAGAAATATATTTTGGTTGAGCTTAGTGCGGGGGAGGAAAAGGTTGAGAGATTATTTTCTTCCTACTTGTGAATCTGCAGTGCTGTGACAGTGTGATAATGTTTCAAGGATTCTTGATTATAAACTCAAAAATCTTAAGGTCCTACTGTAACACTAAATATAGTAGAGCTGGAAAATAGTAACTCCAGGATAGTGTAGTACAACTGCAGAATTGTTATGCATTAAAAAGAGGGGAAAAAAGAACAAAAAGTGATTGCAGGATCACTTGCAGTTTCAACAGTGACAAGGGACTAATGTGAGGGCATCAAAAGAAGCACTGACTTGTTTCATGAGGCACAATAGCTTATAAAACTGAAGATAATTATCAGGCTTATATGGCTACAGAGCGGCGTAAGAGGCATAAAATAGGCATAGCTGGAGTTCAACAGGAATGGAGGAGGTGTCTTGAAAACAGACTTGCTGAGTAGAGAGCTTAAAAAGCACTAATAATTTATGTGCTTGTCAATTATATTCATAAACCTTTTATTACTATAAAGCCAAAGCATCATACTTTTTGTTTAATTTACTGTCCTTTCTAATTTCTCCTCCCCCTTTAATTCCTTTTTATCTTAATAATCACCTTTGGAGGTGGTGTGCTGAACTTGTTCTTTCCCATATTTCATTTGGGGTCACTGAGACAGAGTATTAACTTCAACAAGAAACTTTGCTTATCAAATAAAAGCCTGGGATTAATGCAGCAAAATGAGTATCCGGGATAATTTTTTATCACTCTGTTTTTACTGGAGCCAGGCAAAATAGGCTTTGAACCAACTTTGCAGCCAGTGGGCAGAACTGAAGGGACTTCAGGCTCTTGGACATCAGAGAACCGTTGAAAGTAGGTGAGAAAGAAAGTACAAGACCCAGTTCAGGGGAAATTTTGGTCTGCACTTGCATTCTGCTTTGGGTGCTGAGAGTTCTCAGGAATTGTTACTGTGCTATGGAGAAGAAGGAGATCTGAAGTAGTGGTGACCCTCTCTGTGACATTTATGCCTTGTGTGGTCATGGAGCTTTAATATTTTCCTCTGTTATACCAGCTTATAAATTTTAGGAACTGCTCATTAATATGGTCATGTTTAACGTGTTATGGCTACAAACAAAGACATGAATGTATGTACTCATTTCTAATTAATTTGTGTAATTATGTTTTATAATCTAGGTGTTTGCAAAGCAGAACATAGTACACCCCATTTACTGTCTGCTGTAGCTAATAAAAAATAATAGAATGAAATAAATCTTGAAACTAACTTTAATTGTAAGTATAGATTAGTTGTAAATTGTATCTTTGTTATGTTTATTTTTAATTCTGCAGTGTTGCAGGTTTGTAGAGCATCCCAATTAGTGTAGTTATTCGCAGTAATGATGAGTTAATTGCTGTAAATGCTGAATGTTATTTCAGTGACAATTTAAATACAGTACTGAGATACTTTTTTAAAATGTAGGACTAGAACTAAAGGGAAAAAGGAAATGGTGGCAATAATAAGACTGGTGAGTTTTATAAAGATTTTTTTCAGCATCCAATGTGATAATCTAGATAAGATGATTAAAAATACATGAAGAAGAAAGAAATATAACATCTAAGAATAAAATCTCACCATCTCAGCTAATACCATTATAAATATGGACACAAACGAGGTAAACCTGTGTATTTCACTATGCACTTAAATATTAATTAGGAGTGTTTGATTGAGCTCATCTGAAATTGGCTTCCGTTCTTGCAATGCTGTTTATGCTTTCCTGCTGAAGCCTCTCTGGCCTCACAGCTCATCTCGTGCAGGTTGGGAGCCCTCCATGTCCACAGTGCTTCTCTGCTATCTAAGGCGGTGAGTGTTGTCAGATTTGTTTCTGTGAATGTGTTTAAAGAGTAGGAAATGCCTCTAAGCTTAAAAGAGGAGTGTTTTCCCTTCTGATGAACAGTAGTAAATCCTCCCACTTGGAAAGCTGTGGAGTATACCTGTGAGAAATGAGCTGATCCACAGTGTTTCCTTGAGCATGCACGCTGTAAGAGATATTAATAGCTTCCTTCAGCAGTGTCCCACTTAGAGCAACTTTGAAATGAAATATTTCATTCTGTCCTGGTTAAATTAACCTTACATTTTCCTCTGAAATAGCATGACTACCTAGAGAAAATTTGAAGTGTACTATGTACATTCACACTGTAGGGGGGAAAATGGTGTCCAGGGTAGTATTTATGCATTAAATATTTATTTTCCAATTCAGGATTGGTTGTCTCTCAGTTGAGTGCAGATTTGGTAATGGAAACTGGTGCTATGTACTTCTCTGTTTGATGACCGTCTTAAATAATCACAGAAGTGTTAAAACTCCTTAAGATGGTTGCTGTGACATAAGTGATAAGTTGGATTTTTGCATGCAAAAGACTTTATAAAGCATCAGCAGAAATCTGTTCCTTTAAGTTGTAAGAATGGTGCAGTAAGGAAGAAGCTTTTCCACTCTTTTGGGGGAACTTTTGGAGCCTTCCCCCACACCAGGAATTCACTGAGGGAGTAAAGCTGAGAACAATAATACACAAACTTGAAAGTCACAGACATTCAGGTTCATCTGTTTGGTCCTGTTATGACAGAAATCATTACGAGTTTGATAGATTTACTTATAAAGACTTGCTTCAATATTTAAAGTACATCTATTCCAACATTCCTCATTTCAAGCTCGGCTGTGGATCAAGATGAAAGAAAAATTAAATTGTATATTGAAGAGCTGTTAATTGAACTGCACTGCATTTAGCAAGGGAGCATCAGCTTCAGGCAGTCAATACTACAGAGAATTTTTAATGTACTGTATCACTAGATTGTCAGTTTGTATTGGAGAATGCAAACAGACTGCTTCGACTGATGATAAAGCCCTGGAAAGTTCTAAGTTGTTGAGGGGAGAAAATGTTATTTTGCTTTGATATATTGTGACAAAGTTGTTGATGGAAGCAGGAACAACATTTTTCTAAGTGAATATTATTTGAATATCAAATTCCGATTTCTGGGTATTCATTCTTTTAATAGGTAAAGGCTGGGTACTGATTTCTCTTTATGGGAGAAAACCAAGTTCCTCAGAATTCTTGGACTTGCACAAATGGTACTTTACAATTTGAGCAGCTCTGAAAGTCTCATTTAAAAATATTAGTTCTCTCCAGATATAATTCTAAAAAATAGCATATCAAAAAGCTTTAGAAATTCTTTAGAAAAATGTTATCTCTTTTTCCTAAGGCAGTGTTAATTTCTTTTGTAGTTAATCTTTTGCACTGGAATTTAGTACATTTATAGTTAAAGATTCTTTTTAACAGCTAAATTATTTAAGCACGTCTTCTGGGGTAACATGGTCTGTTTGGTGTTAAGTATGAAATACTTTTTATTTCATTTTCTTCACTGATAAAAAGGAAATAACTAGAGGCATTTGTAGAACCAGAACAGATTTAGGACTGTGGTGTTAGATTAAAGATGTTCTATTCTAAGACATAGCTTGTTACGGTTGTCATACTTTGGGATAAAATTCTTCCTTTTGGTGTTCCTTACAGGGCTTAAAGTTCACCTTCAGAAAAAGCAAAGCAAGTCTGAAACTTGTTAGTAATTTTTAGATGTCAGTCTGTGGTATTTTCCACAAATGTGGTCGGTCTCAAGGAAGTAGTAAAGCTTAAAAATTCCATACACTGTCTTCTCTTGGAGCAGAAAGGTTTCATAGAGGTTGGGTTTAGTCTGCTTCATCTTGGTGCCTCTATGGCATCTGAGGAGACTGGGAGTGACTTTTTTTTTCAACACTCAAATATTATGCAGTAGAAGAGAGTTTCCACTGGTATAAAGGTAGAGTCTTCATTAGTATGGAAACATTAATGACTTCAAAAGACCTCATTTCCCCATTGTGCTGAAATCTCACCAAACTGGTGGATGTCTTGTGACTCCAAAACCAAAATAAAAGAGCAAAATCCACTCTTTGTAAATACCTGACTTTGCTTCATTAATCTGGGGTTCTACAGACAAACTTTGTGCAGAGCTGGCAGCTGTTGGGGGAGGTCAGAGGTATTTAAACAGATTTAATCCTGTAGCTGCTCCCCCTAGTATCTCCCCAATCTTGCTGAAGTCAGAATGGACATTGCTTACATGCTGTCAACTTACTGTTGCATTTTCCAAATTTTTCTAGTGGTTTCCGCTTAGGAAAGTCTTGGAATATTTCTCACCACGTGAAAAATTGCAAGGAGGGAGATACTGCATGTTCTGAACAGCCTGGTATTTTGCCTTAGATGTCAAAAAGTTAGGGTCTAGATCAAAGGTGTGCATTTAAAGAGTGTCCTGTAAATATTTGAACTGAGACTAGTGTGCTACTAATTATATTTTTAGAAAGATTGCAATAACTGAAATACTACACTTAAAAGCTGTATAAAACCCCCCAATTCATATTAGAAAGTATAATTTTGATAGCTAAAATGCTTGTATGCAATTCGAGTTAAAATCATTGTGTTGTATGAATATTATTTTGAATATTTGCTTGAAACAATAATGTAGAACAACATATTCAGTGACTTTGCTACGCTTGTCTGAGACAGGGTTTGACAATGTGAATACATATGGTAATGTTCAAGAACCATATACATGACAGCTTGACAATCAGAGTAATTAAGACAATTCTCCAAAGCTCTGGTAAATGCCATACATCAGAGGTCAGCCTGAAATCATGCAGAAATAAACTAAAATTCTTCAATTTTGTTTTTATGTAGGTAAATACTGTATTTTCTGTGTCGTGGGTAGTTGTCTGATATGAGGGCCTGATTCTAAGAGCCATTATAGCAGATTTAGTGTAGGATACATGGATAAATACATTAATGTAGTTGGAGATTTAGAAAAAAAATGCAATTGAGATGGCCAGGAACACGAGGTCTCCACAGCGGGTTCTGTTTTATTGTTGGAAGAATAGAAACTTTCTTTCTGTGGAGCAAGGTTAAGTTGAGTGACTTCCCTGTGACTCTAAGGTAGTTAAAGTTGAAATGTTAATAAGCTTCAAGAAGAAGTGCATGCATGTTTCTTTTTCTTTTTTTTTTATTAGACTACCAGTTAATTTGTGCAAACTCCTCATCTCCAGGCAATCTGATTAAAAAAATGGTATGTTTCCTGTTTCTTTATGCACTGTGTAGCTGCATGAGGCAATATCTTTAAAATGTAAAAAAGCCTACAAAATGCACAGTCTGATAACAACAACAAATCTAATCTAAAGTGACAACTGGGAGACTTTCCCAGACGTTTTTCTCTTTAATGTAACATGACTTTAAATTGATGCAGCCCCACAGTGATTGAAAAACTCTCAGAGCTTGTCTCCCATGATTACATTTCTGATCTGTACAACTTAATTTTTTAACTCGGTGAATCTCACTTTTGCGAACGAGCAGTTTGTCTCTGTTTTAAGAAGGCGAGTCTCATGGAGGCACGAGCAATGGAACAGTAATACTGTGAAAAGTCATATTCCTGATAGTGATCCTGGCCAGAAACTTGGACTTGTTCTTTCTCTGAACGATCCAGATGGCAGCTGGTGGGTAAGGCACTGTGTTGAGTGCTGGTTTGCACTTCCACAGTGAATTTAGTGTTGCAGTAACAGAACTAAGAGTAGCCAAACTTTGGGTAACTTCCTCCCTCTCAAAATACCTTTGTTACAGCATTTTAAATCTGCTTTAGGTTCTTTATATCTTCAAATTTGTTTCTTTTTTTAAATTTTTTTTTTATTTTATTTTTGAATTTTATTAAGCCAACAGACAAACATAAAATGCTGTTAGGATTCCCGAGATGCTTTATTGTGAAACAAGTCACTTCAGATTTAATAATGAACTGAAACAGTATATTTTATAGAGAGAAGATATGAAGGATAAAATGTCAATATTTTTAACCATTATTCCAATATAAGTTGTATTGACTTTCGGGTTTCTTGTTATAATTTAGGTAATGGATTGTAGGACTTTCACAGATGTACTTACTAAATGTGAAAGAAGTATCTCTTTGCTCAAGAACACTTCCTCATATTTTCCTGTCCCTACTCCAAGTCTCAGGCTCTGGGCCACTGGGACAGCACAGTCAAGGCAAATTCTGGGGCTGTGTGTCCCCAGATGGGATGGGAATGAGGCATCTGCCATTAGCAGTGTGTGCAAGGAATAGTGTCTGGAGCTGAAAGGGGTGGAGGAAGGTGGAGCAAGCAGCACATGGGAAAAGGACAGATTAGAAGGTCAAAACACTTGATACTGACCAGGTTTTGTTTTGAGTATAGTTGGAAAACAAAGAATTGGTTTGTAACTTCCATAAATTGTTGAAAATTGTGTTTTTTTGATAACCCTCATTTTATCCCAGCTTTCTGTTGATATATTTCTAGTACAGAAGTACATAAATTCTCATTTACCTTTTCATTTACCTTTAAAAATGTATAAAGATTGAAGAATGATATACGTATAGGAATATTTCATAATATGTATAACTGCTCCTGGGCCTGCTTTCTAGATCTGTGTGCAGGAAAAATGGTCATGTGTAAGAAGAAATGTCCAGTGGTCAGTTTTGTAGTACAAATTCTAAAAATCTGTTATTTATTTCTTTATTGCTTCTCTCAGAAGCAGAAAATTATGCCCATGGGTAGATGCAGTGGTTGGTTGATATCAGCTGGAAATAAAAAGAAATAAAAGCCTTTGAAATGTAGTAGCTGTTTTTTATATCAGTGATGCATCAAACTGTGTTGTACTTATGAGATTGTGCCTGACTTATGCCAGGGTAGAGCAATTGGGGTTTCAGAAGACTGTGGATTTAATCCATAAAATAGTGGACAATATGCAGGACAGGCAGTAGGCACAACAGATAAACTTTCTGAAGGAGGAAGCAGTGAGCTGAGTGTTGTAGTCCTTAGGAACATTTCAGCTGCCTTGATTAAAGCTCTGAAGGTGCTGGAGGAAAAAAAGTGGAATAACTTCTATTAGAACATACAATTTTTGGAATAGTGCAATAGAATGTAAACCAAGTGAAAATTTAAAATATCAATTTAAATCTAATAATATCTTTTCCATAAGGTTTAGTAACCAAGCATTTTATTTGATACTTTAGTTGCTTGAACAAAAAAAAAGTACTATTTCGTGATCTATGTCTTAGGGTATGTCTTATGATGATGATGATTTCAATCTTGATTTCAAATCCTTCCTTTAGTTTAGTTTGCAAATGAGAGCAGGTTGTTTCATTGATGGAAAACCAAGAGACTGTAGTACTCAGAAAAGTAATACTCCTGATAGTGATCCTGGTCAGCAACCAGGATCCATCCAGGAACCAGAACCTACTTGTTAAGAGTGTTATTTCATAGTACATCTAAACTTAATTTATAGAGCCATCAGGACAGTGGTTATCCTGCCAAAATGGTCTAGTCACTGGCCAAAATAAACATGGATCTGGAGACTTCCTGACAGGCATCCACAAACGCCTGGGAATTATAGCCATGAAACCATATCAGAATGCACATCTGTATTATAAACTAGTCAAACTACTTCATCTGTTCAGTTGTATAAATTTGGTGTCTGTAAGTCTTCAGAAAATTTGTTACCAAAAAAAGTCCAGTTGTGTTTGTAAGAAAGCAGTGAAAACTTTGCCATCTGCAGAATGATTTTTCAGGATCACTACTTTTTTTTCTTTTTTCCCTTAAGATAAAGTAAATATGTTGTGTTGTATTTAATTGGTTTGAGAAATTAAACAATTCACTATTTAATTGGCTTTTTGTCTCTGTGACTTCTGTTTTATTTTAAGCAATAGCTGTTCTCTTCACAGTGGCAGTTTGTTCAAGGTCCATTCTGGTATGGAAAAAGCCAGGGGATCAACATTGCATTTCAAGTAGTTCAGCCTTGTCTTTGGTGTCTGATTCAAATCATGTCCACTTCAGTTCTTCAGTCACTGGATTGGACTCATGGAGTCCTGTATGGAGTTGGAATGGATTTATTTTTCTTCAGGTGCCAAACAACACTGGAATTACTTGCAATTATTCTTTCATTCTCTTTCCATGCCAAGTTCTGGAGGAGGGATATAGTCAGGGAATATGAATAATTGTGGTTTCTACCTTTATGCCTATCCCTAAGTCCCCCACAGTTGAAAAGAACCGTCTTAACAGCTGTTTTTGGTGGTGAGTTGATGCACACAGACTTTCTCCATCCTGCCTCTCATCCTGTATGTGCAGCCTATGGGGTTTGCATTTTGAGACCTCACCTAACCCATCTTTACCAAGGTGACTGTGCGTTTATCTGGATTCACCCTCCAGGATATTTTTAATTAGATATGAAGGAATGAATACATTACTTTAAATTATTTTGATGAAAGAATTCCTGCACTGTCATTAACAATGAGTTAAATGAGCTAAAACTTCCCTCTAGTTCCCTATCTTTTGATGAGGAAACAAAGCAGTTCTTTGCATGATTAAGATTTGTGGTATCATGCCTGAAATGAGAAGCCATAATATACACTTTATAATTTGTGTAGGTTTTTTAACTCTTACACGACCACTCTTCATTTTGTGCCTATTTTTACAGCTGGTTTTGGTACGTTTTCCTTTGATTTGAGATGCTGACAAAAGTTTATATCTCTGTTTTTATTTTTCCTTTATTGCTAAGGGGGTTGTTTGATTCCTTAGGCACCTCAAAGGGACTTGACACTGACAATTCCTGAGGCTCTTTAGAAACTTCAGATCTGGTTGGCTTGAGACCCTTTAGACTCAATATGAATTTTTGATAGTTAGTGATGATTAAAATTTAGCAAGGTGTGTTAAAACATGTGGAAAACCTCAGGGCAACAAGACTAGCCCTTCAGTCATTCGAAGTGTGCCAGGAGTTCAGAAAGCTGATTTCCAGTAGCAGTTTTACAGTATTTTACTGACATTGCTGTGTAGCAGCAGTTTGAACAGCAAATACAGAGAGCAGTTAGAGAAGCAATACAGGTTATTTGCTCTTGGAGAAAGACGATTATTCCAGTGGAAAAAAGGGATTAAATATTGTTGTTGATAGAGCTCTTGGCTGAATCTCAGAATATGTTATTCTGTAACAGCATGGTTTGAGTTGTTGACCTCTTCAGTATTTCTAATTGTTTCTGCTATAATACCTCCTCCCAGAGTTTAGGCAAAAGAGCTCTCCATGCCAAATGTCAGCTGCCAAATAAAATTATCAGATGGTCTTTAATATCTTGAGACATTTTATAAGAAAGGTGTAACCATTTGCCTCATGGATTTTGATTTGTCTCCATTCTAACCTCAGCCTTGCAACCACGAAAAATCATTAAATATTGCAAGAGTCAGAATTTTCTCTGAAAAGTTGCAGATGCATTATTGCATCCATCATTTTTGTGAATGGAAGTTGATTCCTGTGTCTTGGAGCACTGGACTGACTGTGCATCATTTTGAATGGCTGGTTTGGAATGTGAGCAGAATGACTAAGGTGGAATATTTGGGATCAGTGGGCTGTTGACATGGGATATTTTCCTGTTGGCTTTAATTCAATCTTGAGCACAATAAAAAGCAGTATAATTGGCTTGAACTGTGGGTCTGAAGATGGCAGGTTATTTAAAATATTGGGTAACACAAACTGGAACACTAATACCTTAAGAGTAGCAAAGGTGCATATTCTGCTAAATAAACTTCAGTAATTACTTTAGGGGGTTTTCCTCTGCAACATTGTAATTTTTCTAGTTTATATTCTTCACAGACTGCTGACCACAGTGACAGTTTTGCTGTTCTTGTATAAAATAACTCACACATGTGTGCACCTGGTCTTCATTACTGTTACATTGCATATATGGTAATGGCAGAATGGGAAATTTTCTTTTCTGATTTCTGCTGATGACGCCTTGTTTCAGGCACAGCGCTTTACAAATACATTGTTCATTAAGTGTCAGTGTCCATTAAACAGCACTAACAGGCAAAAGGACTGTACAAAACGCTCTCATCATTTTCATAACAAGGAAGCATGTACTATAAAAGACTAAAAAACCCCAACAACCCTGCTTTAACTTTTTTGAACTGTCAACAATATGAACATTCATGTTTTACATTATTAAGGCAAATATATTTGCGATAACAAGGCATAAATATGCAAAATCCGTTTGGAAAAATGTTATTCCCCTGTATACTGAAAACCCCACTTATAAAAAGTTAATCTCGAAAGTCTAATTACAGGTGTGGTGATTGAAATCTATTTTTGGCTGAGCTCAGTTGCATCTTTTAGTATGCTATGGCTAATTTGACCCACTGCATTTCAGAAAATCTTCATTCTCACTGATTCTGATTTTCTTGCAGACATTTTTGCCAGAAATGTGAGCAGTTACTTCCAAACCTCCAAGTCACTCACTATCTGGCTGCCAAACTAAAGTGGCAGTGAGTAGTTGCCTGGCTGGCTAAAGGCAGGGAAATGTGGGGACCTCTTGTCTCTAGAGGGATGACCATAATCTCTGCATCCATAGGGGATCTCTGTCGAGCACCTTCTGTCCCAGAAATGAGCCCTGACTGCAGCACCAGGAGCTGGCAGGGCTTGGGCTGCAGCTTTTAACCAGTGCTGGGTTTGCTCTCTGCTCCATGCAGAGATGAGTTGTGCTCCAGCCAGGATTTCTGTGTCTCCACGAGATGTCACTCTTTTGTTAGAAAAAAGTCTATCCAATGGCATGAATATCTGGGAAATAAATTATATAGCCCAAAAAGGTGGAAGTGCAGGAATTTAAGGAAGAATACTCTTTAATGTCTTCAGTTGGATTATGTTTTGTTTAAGTAGGCACAATATACAAGGCATTGACATCACTATTTCCAGGTTTGTTAATGTTCTAATTTTTCAAGCTGGAGGGACTGTAACAGGATTTAATTCATTTAAAAGCCAGCAAATATTTCGGCTTGCAACATGGCAGCTGAGATGGATCAGTCGTTGCTGTAATCTTATTTACAAAACTAGAAGATGCTTCAATATCTGTGTCATGTAGCCTCGTGGAGAGGGGAGTGTGGGAGTCCCCAGGGTCCCTCGGTCATGCTCCCCACTGATGTGGAGCAATAGTGACATCCTGTGGGAAAGGTTTAAAAGGGAGACAAACAAAAACCTAGTCCTGGAGTCGTCCTGGACCCTGCTTGGATTTGTCCATGTCATCTTTTTATATTTTGAAGCCAGCATCTCGAAAGTAAATTAATATTTGTTGTCAACTGTGATTAGAACATCACAGCTTTCTGTGCTTTAATTTGCACTGTTTTGGGGTACTTAATTATTGATTTGCATTGCAGGAGTGCTCATGTTTACTTTGATCAGAACCCAAAAATTTAGATTTTTTTGTATCTTTTAATTTTTTATCTTTTAGATAAAAGATTTAGATTTTTTAACACACTTCAATGGTTGTATGGTTTCCTAATGTGCTAGGACATGTTGCACATGTATTTTCCCCTAAGACTAAAGGTAACATGTAGGTTTTAGTATATCTTTAAATGGGATCCAAGTGCTCAATTTAAATTCTTTTTAAAATTATTGTTTAAATTAAAAGCCATGAGAAAAATAGTTCCTTTTTTTTTTGCCAAAAATTTGTATAATCCCTTTACTAGAAATGTGACCTCTGAACATTAAAAACTGGATCTGATAACAGAAGTAGTGACAGAGATTCCGGTATTTGTACCAAGATATAATTTTATATACTTGTACAACGAAATTGCAACAGGAATTAAAGGAATTGGAACAATGTTATTGGAATGACGTGACTTTGGCTGCAGAGTAGTCCAGCTGCTTCTAATTCATCCCTTAATCTTTATTAGCCTTTTTTTAAAAGCATGGATTTAAAAACTCTCTGATAGTTTTAAAAAGAGAAGTATTTACACCTTGTATCGTAATTCACTGCATGTCTTGCAAGAGGGAATCTAATATTTCTGTACATTTTTTTTCCTGGTTTTAAAAATAGAGATGGATAAAATTGCAGCACTATCCCCATGTGAAAGGATTATTTGCACATCTGTCTAAGGTTAGTACCTCCTGTGTGGTTATCAGCATCCTTCATTGTGCTTGCTGAAAAAGGGCCAGATGATGAGTGGCGCCTTGCAAGATTAACTTTGTATTGGTAGTCATTAAACAGTGGGAATTTCTACAAACTGGCAGTTTGGGATACTGAAAAAACAAGGGAAAAAATCGAGGAAGGAGTATTATAATGGTTGCACATACAGCATCTAGAATAGACTGGGGCTACTGGCAACAAGTGTGGTGGAACAGTTGGTGAACAGATGCACAATAAATAACTTTCAGGAGGTAAACTGACACCTCTGATATCCAAAATTGTACTAATCCAGGATTAACAAAACACTTGAAGTAGAGGTATCACTCTGCTTTACAGCAAGTTCAGTCACTCCTGAAGGAAAGCACCCTTTGTGTTTTAGCTGAGGGATGAGTGAAGCCCCAGGAGTGGCTGAGTCCTTCCTAACGCTGCAGTGACACCAACAAAGCTAATTTAAACCAAATCTGCTAAATGTGGCTTTAGCCATTTTTTCTGGGGCGGCTTAAACA
This sequence comes from Trochalopteron elliotii, assembly GCA_024734555.1. Classification (NCBI taxonomy): domain Eukaryota; kingdom Metazoa; phylum Chordata; class Aves; order Passeriformes; family Leiothrichidae; genus Trochalopteron; species Trochalopteron elliotii. Next base: position 6,673,001 of record JANPWX010000087.1, read on the forward strand.
TGTCATTAACTTCAAAGAGGTGAGGGGAAGATTCTTTGCACATGCATGTGAGGGACTATAAAAGTGATTGGCAAGCTGAAATTAAATTTTGAATATTTTTGTGTAATCACTGTTAATTTGGTTTTGCAAACCCATTCCTGGCAGATATCTGTGGAAAGCAGATGGCTAAGTTGTGTTGACTGGAAGCAGATTTTCAGATGCCTTTTACAGAAGCTCTCTATAATTGATTTGCTGGCAGATTAAGAGTTACTCATGAGATGTGTTTTGTTTTGCTCCTCTGTTTAAAAAGTATACTGTGTTATGCAGCTGCACTTAAATTTTTGAATCAGCAAATAACATCACTTGTGGTGAGGATCTGTTTGGGAGCATAGAAATATTTGAGAAAGATTTGTAGATTGAGTAGCAGTAATGAGTCAAATCCTAAAGCTTCTGCTCCGATTTATGAAACATTTTTATTGAATTTTCTGTTCCAGCTGATAGAATTTCATTCTCTGAAGACCTCAACTATTTAACTGAATAAATGTGATCATTTTCATTATGCAACTCTGATCTTGTGCCTTTTGTTGTTGTTCTGGATTATTTTATCAGAGTGCTCTTTCTTTCATGTATAACCCAGTTCAAACTAACCTTATCAATCAAAGTTGTATTTGATGATTTCTGCAGAAGGAAATGGCAAAGCTGAAACTTTCTGTGCTTCATGACTGCTGAAATTTACATGGATTCAAGAGGAATTGGTCAGATGGAACTGTAATAGAAAAAACTGTTAGACAACAAGTCCTGTCTCTGACTCTGGATGTCCTGAGCTTAAAACTTGTTTGAGAGTAGGAGAGTATCCCAAGGCAGTGTCCTATTTGTGTATTCTTCCTTAGGCATTAGAGAGTGAGAACTCTGCCTCTGTGAATATATGGGTTTAGTCTTTAATTATATATGATATATTTATTTTTGCCTCGGGATCTCTGTCACAGCTTGTGCAGGCAGGATTTAAAAATTCGAGGGACATGATGGCAGTGTGTGCTGTGGTAGGAAAGACGTGTTAGTAGCAGGAAGGGTGACTGTGAGGTCTAGTGAAGGCTTGTCTTACTCCCTCTTAAACATTTAAATTGGTCTTTATTGCAGCCAAATTTCTCCTTCCCCTATGACATGAATCTGCAAATGCGATATTAAAATACGATATTTTCTTTTGGAGGATCACAGAATGTTTTGAATTTGTTTCTGATCCAAAGCTTTCATTTAATTTAAATTTTAATCACGTTCAAAAGAAAAAACCTTTGAAGAAAATGTTTGTTTAAAGCAAATTTAATTTTTTGTTTTCTTTTGCGGTTCTTTCCTCCTTGTGGATAATTGTGGGATTATGCGTGCCAGGAAATATTCTTCCTGTCTTGTCGGAAACCTGTCAAAACTTCATAATAATATACTAAGTACTTGAAATAATATTAGTGTTTAGCAGAAAATGGGTCTGCCTATCTGTGTAGTGCAGTAATGGATGTGCACAGCTACAGCAAATACTGGGGCTGTGGAGAAGAAAGTAATTTTAAGAAAGAAAACATACAAAGCCAAAAAAGCTTCTCATCCAGTGCATGCTAATGAGCTGGCTGCTCTTTGTGGTGAAAGGCATTAGTGTCTACTGGAGTTAGAATGGGGGCCCAATAATTGCTCTGAGATGGAAATCTCAGAGCTCCTTGTTGCTGCAGATGTGGGAGGTGGGTGGGACCCTGTTCTTTTGCAATCTCCTGGTTGAGTTTCAAAGGTAGTCAGACTTTCAGTATATTCAGCTTGAATCTGGAAAGTACTTTTTGCTTTATTGTAGTTGACATTCATTTAGAGGTTAACTTCAGTTTCATTGGATTATTTGTTCTAAAAGATGATTCTAGATTTCAGAACTTCATAAAGTATGATTTTGTATACTGTTCCCAGCAGCCATTTAAATTAAAAGCTGACGAGGTCTTGGAGGTCTAAACTAAACATTTTTGCATTATTTTTAATTTAATTGGAAGTTGATATACTGTGTTTTTGACCTGGTTGTTGTAGAATGCTGCATTCTTTGGCAAATATTAACCACTCTGTGTGGTCTAAATAGATATTCAGCTAACATGGACCAAACCTTGCACTGGTTAAAGATATCTCTTTCCACACATTTCCTAAGCTATAATGAGCATTTTTTTGTTAGTGTCTTCTCAAAACATCACAAAGCTCCAGTAAAAATAGAGCACAAATCCATTTGTACACAAAGAATTTAGCATGGAACCTTCATTTTAATTCTGTTCTTTATTGTAGTGAACATTGTATTGTTCATTATCAAAGCAAAAGATTCTAAACTTTTGACGTAATTTAGTTCATCATGTTAGAGGTACTGATTATGGAAGTCTTTCTTTTTCTTGAGAATCAGTAAAATCATACAATCTTTGCAAGTATATTACCTTTATGATATAAAATTTCTCTGTAAAACATGCTGGCTTTTTTTTTCCAGAAATCACATTTTAATCTCTGAAGTCATTGGCTGGATCAGAAATTGCAGAACATGCTGAACACCAAGGTTAATGGTTCTAATGTAGATAATTCTTTAAGTGAATACCTTTGCAAAGGCTCCACTCAGGGGAGAATATTTTATTGATACTACACATATGAACAAGGGGAATATGGATAGTTGCAATATTAGTAAGAATTCTACATGGTACTATTTATGGCTTTTTAGAGAGGATAGGTTTTGATTTTAAATGTACAAAGGCTCTTGGTGTTGCTTATATTTTCTACGGGAGTGCAGACAAATTGTTATTTAGTGTCTTGTGTGTCATCATCTCCAAGAAAATGGGTTTCAGAAACCTTAATTTCATAATTTGTTTCAAAGTTGTAGCTATAGATCAAGTTTAAAATACATAATGCTTGTTCACAATGTACTTTAAATTTTTTTTATTATCTCCCAATGCCTTTTTTCTCCTTTTTGTAGTATAGGGATCTCACCCCTCTGCCCTCTTTTAATTCAGCATCTCTTTTGCCTGAACAATAAAGGCACACTGTAGATAACAGAAAAACATAAGATACCTGACAATATATGTTACATTGCAGATTAAAATCTGGCCTTGGAGGCAAAATGACTTTGCCCTTGCACTGCAGGAATTTTCCCCACTCCTTGGAGACAGAATTCACTGCACTGGTGGCTGGTGGGTTTTACTCCTGTCCCCATCAGATCCATCTCATCGTGGTGTTTCTGGTGTCTGACAGTCTCACACAGCTCCTCTTTATCTTCTTTTGGTTTTGTGTTAATCTGACAAATACTTCTTATTTTTCCTTTCCCTCTTCCTCCCTGTCTGGCACATTAATGCTGCTGGAGTGTGAACCTAAAGTAGGCAATGATAAATGAGAAGAGGAACAAGGAGATTTTCATGTTAAAATACCTTGACGCTCAGACATTGGAATCCACAGTAGAATTTGAGTCCTTGGAAGGACTGAAGGAAGAAATCCTTCCTGTCAGGGCGGAGAGGCCCTGGCACAGGGTGCCCAGAGCACCCAGAGCAGCTGTGGCTGCCCCTGGATCCCTGGCAGTGTCCAAGGCCAGGTTGGACACTGGGGCTTGGAGCAGCCTGGGACAGTGAAGGTGTCCCTGCCCATGGCAGGGGCTGGAATGAGATGACCTTTAAGGCCCCTTCCAACACAAACCATCCTATGTTTCTATGATTGGTTATTTGGGAGCTTTGGAAAACAGGAGTGGAAATACTTTCAATTTTTCCATGTATAAAGAAAATTTGTATGTGCTATTTGAAGATATATTTCTTTCTGTTGATTCTCTGTCCTTTCCTTAAGAGCAGAAGAAAGTCTGACATCTGCCCATCCCTTTCTCTCATGATCAGATAGAGTTTGCTTTCTGTTGCTTACCTTATTTCCAGAATTATAAATAGGATTTAAGGTTTTTATCCTAACCTCAAATCTACACAGGGGAGCAGTGATTTCTCTGGTGCTTGCTGTCACTGAGTGTATTGCAACCTGTTCTGGGAGAAAGAACACCTGTCAATATTAGCAATTGCCAATATTAGCATCTTCTTTTGTTTATGTGAACAAGACAATGGTTGCAATTTAATTTTATTTTCTTGTCAGATGATTCCGTTTGACTGCTTACAAACTTTACTTCCTACTCCATCTACTGAAGGAAACTACTCCTTCAGCTGCATCAAATATTCCTATTATCTTCCACTACTGAAACTTGAAGTTGAGATGTGTATTAATCATTCTTGTAGCAGACTGTTATGAAATGTTCTTGTCTGAAAATGAATGTGCCGGGTTTGGGAGACTTTCTTTTAGTAATATGTAAATATGTCAAATTAAACTTGTCTGTTGAGTTCTCTTAGAATGGGAAGATTTCTAGTAGCAGTACCAGAGAAGAAATCCAAACCCAGACAATATGAGGCAGAGGAATGGCTTTATGGAATGGCTCTTTTGTGATGCTGAAATCAGTGGGAGCTTGGCAGTGATTTTACTAGAAACAGAATTGAGATAAGACTGATGCTTATGCACTATTCTTTTAAGTGTCCTTTTCTGTTTGTAATGGTAAATAAAAAAAGAAGATGAAGACTCAAATCTGCATGAAAAATTTGACAGTTCGTAGTGAAATGGTCACTGTCTTGTCTGCCTCATTCAAAAATCACAGCAAACCAAAAATCCCCTACAGGGGGTGGCCTGCAGGTTATCTAGATATTTACAGAAAGAAGAGCACAACTCATAACTTCTTTACCAAATTTCAAATGATGAGGATTCGGGAGAGCACAGATGTACCTGAAGGTGTAAGCTGTGTTCATCTGATTTCTATTCTTAAAGCATATACAGGGCTGCAGCCTACATATGTTTGTCTGAGTGATTAATGGCTTGTATCCATACATTAGAACTGAGAGTATTAAGATTTATATCTTTTTGTTTTGAAAAGCAACAGCAAGGCCTTAAATGCATGCTAAATGTACTCCATCTGATGAGCATGTGACCTACAGTGGACATTTACAGTAAATGACTAGAGCTATTTAGAGGGTTTTTTTAAAGCTATTAAATATATTTTAAAATGTCATAAGATGTCATGAGTCATGGATGTAAAGCTGATATTTATATTTATCAGACACTTTGAGGACAGAAAAGATCTTACCTTTGTACCTCTTTCTTTGCTTTCTAAACTGATGAATGTACTGTGCTAGGAGAGGTCAGGACAGAAAAATACAGATAGTGAGGGCCCAACATTTTTCATGGTGTTTATTTAAATAGTTTGTTCCAAGTACCATAAGGATGGCTGATAAATGTTCAGAGTTATGAGGAATTTAGAATACCTAAATTAGGTGTTGAGGGGAGAAACCTGCTAATTGAAGACTGCATGAAGACACAGTTTGGAGGAAGTTTATATAGCTTTTATTTTCCTTCTAAATAAGGTATTAAGTATATTCCAGGACTTTAAGAAATGTTCTAATTCTATGTTCTTTGTGTGAAATGGTTTTGTAGAGCATTTCCAAGGCCATGCCTCCTGGTTTTGAGCTTGATGGGAGCTGACCCTGAGGGCTGGGTTACCTTCCTTTAGATACATGTTCTCTGTGTTCATTGCACCTTTTTGAGATCTCCTCTTTGCATTGACATATTCTAGGGTTTTTTCCCTATGTGTAGAAAAGCAGAAGCAGTAGTGGGTCCAGCAGTGGCTCTGAGTTACATCCAAGTGACTTCAGCTCTGTGAAATCGTGTTCGAGAACAGCTGTAGCCATGGCTGAACTCTGCAGTTTGTGTAAACATTAATGGGTTCAATGCACACCTCTTTGTCTTGTGTTTGAGGAGGAGACTGGTCAAACACAGCCTCATAACTGGGATAGAAAACCTGTGATTCTGAACCATCAGGATTTTAGTTCTGAGTTAGATACAAACATGTTCATAAAGAAAAAATATTTGAAGAAGACATGGAAGATTTAATTTATTGGTTGTCTTACTCAGCCAGCCAAATAGTACTGTTTATTTCAACAGCACTCCTTCCAATAGAAATCCTAGATTGCTTCAGCAAGCTCAGGCAATGAAATTTTTTATGCTTTTTTTTTCCTGTCTTGTACAAGTTTGTGAGAAATCCCCAAACAAAGCATTTTTTAAGAGAAGTTGCTTTAAAGATTTGTTAAAGTGTTTTATTTCGTAGTCTATTTTTTTTTCAGTGCTATTGATGGATTTAAGGTATCTGAACTGTCAGTGAATTAGCTGTATGAGAATGTTTTAATGATACAAGGGGGTATTGGATGACGGCAGACTTTTTTAGCATCTCTGAACAGTACAAATTGCCAACATCTTCACATTTCTGTAAGGAGAACCTGCTTAAGGCCCAGTGGGGTTAAGAATGTTGTTTACTCTACTCTTGACTCCTGCAGTATAACAATAAAAAAGTGATTAAAATTTAAGTAGTCATGAGAGATTTTTGCTATATCTAATTTCTTGAATGCTGGTGTGCATTAAAACTGGATCATTGCATAATACTGTTGTGGTAAGTATTACTGTATTACCTTGTTTAGCAAGCAACAGAAATAAGACCAGTAATTTTGTGATGAGTAGTCTTGTCTAAATGTGCTGAGTTCAAAAATTGTTTAGCATTAAGGTTGTGTTAATTGCTTCCTCTGTACGTTTTATTAATAATAGAGATATTAATAGATCTCTATTTTGAAGTAGTTAACATACCACAAGAATCTTTTGCAAGACAGAATTTGGTGCTGAGTTTCTCGCACCAGAAAGCATGTTCTGCTTCTGTTTGGGAAGGTCAGTGATTTCCATAGATTTCACAAAGAAAGCAAGAGAGATGCAGTCTTCTTTCAGTGTCAGTTGCTTTCATAATGAAAGAAAGAGGTGTCACTCCAGCTGTGGGTGTGCAAGAGTGACTCTTTCCTTCAAGAGCACGTGGGGTTGCAGTTATCAGGGAAGCCACCAAGCTCTCTTGTGTAGGTGCTGTGCAATTTGAGCTTTTATGAACACAGAATGGGCATTCCTAAACCTCAGCATCTCTGCACAGACCAGACTGTGCATGCACTGAAAAGTGGAACAGCAGAATTAAGCATTCCTGTGTATCAGCTGTTGGCCTGTATTGCTCCATCTGCACATCCGTGCTCTGTTTTTCCACATTTTCTTTTGGACAAGTCAGAGAGGGGGTGGTAGAGGATAAATAAGCAAAGTTATCCTGTGCAATACCTCCTGCTAACTTTTCTGATTCTTCGAAGTTGTCCTTCATGTTTGGAACTGAACAGTGGAAGTGTGTGGGACAGCTTTATTTACTCACACCTCTTTGGTTTATGGCCTTTGGAAGTGGTTCCCCCTCACCATGTTTACTGCTTTGTAAAGTAAATCTTTGATTTACTGTAGCAGTCACAGTCTGTTAAATAACTATTTTCCTCGTGGAAAAAGTACTTCATGTTCCTACTCCCCGGGTCTCCCCAACCCACAAAGTGTGAATTCCTAGTCTGTGACTGAATCTGCTTTTTCACTATTTTCTGACAGTCTATTATGTGCTTTGCTTATGTACTTATCATTAGGAAGATGATTTAAACCATAAACAGATCACATGTAAACAATGCTTCCTAAAATGATAATGTTTTACTTCCTTAGTTTTGTCTCATTACAATGTTCTTGCTACCATTACTCTGTTAATTATTTCTTATATATAAAAAGCTTTCTGAAGCATGACTCAAATACCTCTGTATAAGATGAATGTTATCTCTTTTTTCTTTAAATGACTCAGTACCAAATATGATCCATTAAGAGTTGGGCATCAGACTGAGGAAGGAGATTTTCTGAATACCAGAATCATTGAAACCACCAGGAGAAGGATTTTTGAGATCCTATTCCAAGAGAGGAAAAACCAGACCCTTTCTGACTCACATGCCTTTGCCAGACACACAAACCAGACCATGGCCATCTGAAACTGTGTTACTGAGTTCACATCTCAGAATTGTGCAGCATCTAAAGCATCCTTGTCTCTTTTCATGGCACATGAAGTCAAACTGAAGAACTGTATTGAAATGATAAGTTTGATTTTGTTGCTAATGTAAGATATTTCACAGTCAATGTTTTTATAAATCTGTTTACAGGTTTGTTTGAACAATGTGCATGGAAAACTGCAATGTTTTATTTTTTCTGTTTGTCTTCTTATGCCCACTAAGAAAGTGTGTCCTTCGAGCTGCTTTAAGTAGAAGATAGGTTGTCGCAACTAGAATTTGTTCTCTTGTGCTGTAGAAAGACTTTGCAGGAAAAAATTTGATTTGAAATTGTACATGTCTGCTCTAAACAGCAGCCAGACACATCAAGCTGAAAATTCTGAATGTCTGATGACATTCTTGCAGTTTTTATTTTTTTAATATAAATTCTCATGATACAAATGCACCTGCTTCAAATGGTTATGCTATATGTGTGTTGAATATCTACAACTCAAATGGATCTAATTACTCTTGATAAAATCTGAAGAAAAATTAAGATACGATTGTACTGTAAAATGGCCTAGAACAGCATTACTTTGAAATATTCATTAACATAAGAGAAAAGAGAAAACCTTTAGAGCCCAGAACATTTCTCTGAGGACACAGGCAGTTATTTTATTCTGCATTAGTTTCACTGATGGCACATTGTTAAACACAACGAGTTATAAAAAATTATGAAGAAATTTGTATTTTAGCCACTGTTTTTCACTTGTGCAACGTGGAGATGTTTAACATGAAGATGCCTCCATTCGCAGATAGAATGGCTTTATTTAAAATTGATTAGGAGCAATTCACAGCAGCCTGCCAAATTGCTAATGGAAGCCATTTGAATCAATTCTCTCGTATAATTTAAATGCCATTTCACTGCATATAGTTTAAACAGGAAAGAATCCCAGCTTGCAGCCAGGAAAATTAATTATTTATTTTTCTTTTCATAAATATTTTCTTGCTCCCCCCCCCAAAAAAAAAAAGAAAAAAAAGAAAAAAAAAAAGGAAAAAGAAAAGAAGTAAAACCAAAATAAGTGCTTATATGCCGAAACTTTTCCAGGATGTGCACACTTCAAATGGCTACTTTAAGAAAAGCCACAGTATTATTTTTACTTACGTATGTCAAAAAGCATTTTTAGCTACGTGTCAGGTGTTTTTCTTACCTGATAGCTTTTTGTGGAGTATGCATTTAAGGCTAAATTACAAATTGGATTCTGCTGCTAACTGAGGGGCCTATTCAGCAAAAATTATATATAGGCTTTTCTCAGAAGGTCGTGGAATCCATCTTTGCTGAGGTGATGAAGCGGGGAACTCCTCTTGGCCCCAGAATCACTTTCTGTCCTGGTGTGCCTGGGTGTCCCACGGGGGAGGTGTCTGATGGCAGGGAATCCATTCTGTGAGGTCTGGTGTTCGCTGCAGCACTCTCATCCATCACCAAAAGATTGTCCTATCTAGGGGTTAATTTTATTGTTATTTGCCTGAAAATCAATTGAATTAAACTTGAGAACTAATGGTATATTGCCCTAGTTTAAAAATAAACATTCTGGGGTTCGGCTGCTATTGGCTGAGATTTTGTGCTGTCAGCGCGACGCAGGAAGAATATCTTTTAATTTCATGCTTTGCCCACTCATCTATTGCACTGCCAATTGCAACCACTGCAGTGCCAAGCAAGTGAAAATATAGATTGCATAAAAATACAGAGGAATGTTGATGCTGCAACAGCAGAGGAAGTGCATTACAGGGGTTGCTGCTCTTCAGACGGAAATAGCAAATTGACATAGTTTCTGGTTGTCCTTCACTGCTGTCCCTTGTGACTTAGAGAATCCAAGAACAAACAGTGGTGCTCTTAATTCTACCCCACTCTGCCTCCCAAGAATAAAAAGCATATTTCAGTGTCTTTTGTCCTCATATGGTGATGCATATTGTAAGAGTTAAAATATGTCTGAAAATTAATCAACTCTCAGTTGGCCTTTCCTCACAGGAATTGATATGTAAAGTTGACCTCAAAGTGTAGTAATAATATATGTCAAAGATGTTTAGCAGGCTTTTGCCATGCTCCTCTGTATTGGTATGGTGGGCATATGACTGTGCTGATTATGGACCTGAAGGCTTTTCCACTGCAAAATGTGTGTATCAAGTCAAAAAAGGTCAACCTGCAATAAGGGTATTTAAGAAAGGAGTCTTCAGCTGCATTGGCCCAGTTGAAAATCTAATACCTATTTAAGCAGCAATATCTTATAAATAGTCTGATGAACATATTTGAGAGGCTGTGAAATTTCATGAGTAAAAGGGGAGAGAAAAACTTTAATAAGAAAATTTATTGAAATTATGGGAGAATCCTTAGGTCTGAATGCAAACCAAAGGACTTAAATGTCAGATATTCTGAAGTAGGAGTAGCTAATGATGTGAAATGATTAGGCTGGAGGCTTTGGTTTTGTTTTTTGTTTTTTTTTAATATTGGTAAGGAAAGCTTTATGGTAATGAGACTGTGCTAGGGTTTGGAGTTTTGGTTTTTAGGTGTGGTATTTTTTAAAGATTTCTGCCCCCATTTCCCCCCCATGAGAGTTATTCATAACATTAAAGTTAAGAAAGGCAAGTGGTCATGCCAAGAAGAACCCAAATGGAATCAAACCATTTGTCTGGAATATAGGAATTTTGAACAGGGATTGAGCTCTTGTAGAGCCTTGTAGAGGGGACCTTCCCTCAAGCAAACCCAACAGTCTAAGGAGGTTGTACCATATTTCCCTTTCTTCTTTGAGGCCATGAGTTTTGTAGAAAAAATAGTTCCTTAACTGTATCCACTGGCATTTTAAGACTAATAAATAATTCTTTACAGTCACTCAATCACTGCCAGTGCAGAATTGAAAAGGTGATTTATTTTACAGATAGACACCCCTGACAGCACTCCAGAGGCCATCCTTTCTGACATAACCACTTTCAAGAAGCCCAGAATAAAACATCCTGCTTGACCAGGTTTTGATGCAGTGAGGCCACTCCTTGATAGAGAAATCTAATCTGTACTCTGGGGAGGGAGCAGGGCTCTGCCACTGTCCTTTTTCATTATGGTTTCCTGTCCTGTTAACCAAGGAAAGGGTCAGTAACACATTCTCTAAGCTCATCACTTCACATGTGTGCACCACCCAGCAAAGGAGAAGCCATGTGCTTGTCCACTGTACCATGGGGTGTGTTAACAGAAAATGGTCACTGAACTAAACGAAGACGAGTTAAACGCTTTTTTATTTGTCAAAATTAAGAAACAAAGAAGAAATGATAAATTGTTTGGAACACCAAACCTGGAGGAACCCATGTATTCTTGATGTGGGAATGATGGTGGGATAGAAAAGAGAAAAACTTAATTAATGGGGAAGAGCTGGGTGGGCAGAGACAGATTTTGGAGAAAAATAGGTGACCTAGTTTGGTATCAAAAAGCATAATTTTCATTTTAGCTGTGAGGCATTAAAATGGGTAAGATTTCACAAAATGGGCTGTAGATCATACAATCTTTCCTGAAGTCCGTTGGTAGAAAAGTTTAGAAAGTGCTGTCTGTGTTGAAGAAAGTCTTTCAAGGACTTGGGCAATACCTCTTGCTCTTTCTCTGCTTGTTTCCATGCCTGGGGATGGAGTTGTAGCATTTCTTGGTGATGTGCTTGCAGCTGATACTGCACAGCACTTGTGGTCCTCAAACATCAGCATGCTCTTTGGGGCAAAATTGGGAAAATGTATTGATAAACATAAACATAGTGGGAGCTTGGCTCTTGAAAAATTATATTTTTTTTCTTATTTCTTTTCATATTGCGAACCAGATTACTTCATATTGAGAGATTAAAATCTTCACTGGCACAGTAAAGAGACACTCACATGAATGAAAAGAATTTATTTCTACAAGTTCTTGTATCTGAGTAAATGAAGTTTAGGGAGATATAGTGCCTTATTTCATCAGGAATTTCCATTCTGAAGGGAAAAGAAATAGAATAGGAATTGTGGTTCTAAATATCTAAGGTTACAACTCTGCTGTAGCTGTAACTGTAACTCCCTGTTTCGTTGGTGTTTGTTCCCCTTCCTGGTTCCAAAGGCTGTCTGGATTAGTCAGATATATGTCTCACCATTAAAGCATTTTCCGCTTCTCTGTTTCTTATGGTAAATATGCTCTAGAAAGACTTTTTTTTTTTTTTAACTCTCTTTGCAAAGTTTTAAAATAAAATTTATGGCTGGTGAGGAACATGATTTTTACATACTGGACCTTATCATCTCAGTAACCAATTTTTCCTTATGTCTCAGAACTCTCATTAATTTTTCACAGGCTTGTGATGGATAGTTTTTATTTATTCACGTCTGAGGTTCTGTTGTGTGAAAAGGACTCATTTTATAACATTACATATTCATGGCTTGGGATAGATGGGATAAGGAACTTATTATTAATGTGTCACAGTGGGAAACTTACTCTAGGTTCATTTGTGAATCTTGTTAAATGTGGTGCGGTCAGCAGACAGTGCTGAAATTTTTTGATACATTTTATTGGAGAAGGGCAAAGAGGTTCAGTGATGCTTCCTTATCTAAACAGCACAAGTGAGATGGTGCCTTTCTAAATGCATTTGAAACATGATATCAATAACACAGGGGTAGGAGCAAAGCATGCCTGAACTACAGTAAAATCAGAATGGTGCTTTTTAGTTATGACTGTTTCCAGACGTTATTTGGGTCTATTTAAATCCAGTTTGCTTAATTAAATCTTGACTTACTCTTAGCAAAAACATGGCAGTTGCTTGCAGTTTAGTGAATTGACATAAGACTGCAAAACTTGATTTTTAGCAGTAAGCTTGCCTGTAGGATTTGATCATGACCATATTTCACTGAGATTCTTTTGCTGGTGTACAGTGGGACTGTGCAAATTCTGAATGTGTACATGCAAAAAATGTTTGGAAATCTGTGAGCCGTCTGTGTATTGCAGGTATGCAGCATACAAAATAAAAGTAAGGAGGTAAACTCTGCTGTAAACTATTTTAGAATTCGATATGGTTTAAAAGAATGAAATATCCTTTTCACTGGGCCACAAAGATACTAATTTCCAAAGCAGAACATTTTGTACCACTGAAAATTTTAAAGAAGGGGCTTTGTCCTCTGTACTTATGTACTCAAAATTTATTTTTCAATTAAATGCTTCCATACTCATTTTTGTAGTTACAGAAATGAGCCCAGAGAGGAAGTCACTAATTTAGCTCTATTTTTGACTCCCTGTTATTTATCACCTATTGTTACCTTTCTACTTACGTTATTATTGGAAATCTAGAAAGATGATTTTGTTGGGGTCTTTTTGAGTGCACTAATCCCAAATTCTTACCAAAGCAGCTTGTGGATGAAGGTATTAAAGTTTACAATACCAGCAATTATTCAACTATTTCAGAACCTGCTATCAAAATCCAAATGAATTATAATTCCCCTTTGTTTTAAAACATTTTCTTTCATTTGAAATGAATAATAAAATAGATGAAATAAATTTGAGCTACTTAAGTAGCTTGAGACGACCAGGACAAGACAATTTATGATGGCTATATTTTAAAAGAAAATTTTCAGTGATGTTAAATGTTGGCTTTATTAGCCATCCTACCAGTAGGTCAACAGTATTATATTGTCATTTATAATAGAGGAGCTGGGCAGCGAGAAAACTGTAGTCTATTAAGAGTTTTGTGAGTGTGTGTGTATATACAGTGAAATAATATCCAGTGTAATGTGAAGTGACAGTTAAAATTACAGCTTTTCTCTTGCCGCAAGGGTACTTCTCTGCCAAGTATAGTAATATTGTTGTAGCAGTGTTCAAGGTTGTCAGCAGTTCTTGGTTACTCTGCAGAGAGCCATAACTGTGTGTGGAAGCAAGGAGCTTCCTGTCAAGGGAGATACTATAATTTTGATATATATTTGTTGGTGCCAAACTGCAATTAAATAGGAGGCGTTGGAAGAGGGTTTTATTTAGCCAACTCATATTTGTTGATTAATTAGTTAAAACGAAACAAAAAACAAAAAACAAAACAACCAAAAAAACCCCCCAAAACCAAACCACACAAAAAACAAAACCCCCCCCCCCACAACAAACAAAAAAACAAACAAAACAACCAACCAAAACAAAACCACACCAAAAACAAAACCACCCCCCCTCCCCAAAACACAAAAAACCCACAAAAACTCACAAAAAAACCCCCAAGCCCCCAAAAAAACCCAACAACAACAACAACAAAAAAAAAAAACCAAAAGGAAATCATCCTCTTACACAAATGTAGTTTAAATTATTAATTTATCTGGCATTTGTCTATGCTCAAAGTGTAGTGTGTTACTTATATGGAATAAACCTTATTTCTGCTGGTGGATCTGGGATTTTTGAGGATGTGTAGGGCATACTGCTTTTAGTTAAAATATTAGCTCTGAAGCTAATTATCTAATATAAAATTATTTTAAGGGGTTGTTGTAGAATTCAGTTTTTTAGAGGTCAGCATGGAAACTGTTTCTTCTCAAGGCATATTTTTTCAGGATGTGCTTTTGTGTCAGGAAATGGACAAAATATTGTCACAAAAATGTGGATTATCATCCATATTGGAAGCAGTAAAGAATTTCTCCTATTTCCCCATGTTGAAAACAATGATAATGGTGTCAGCAGTTTTATTCAGCAGAAAACCATTTTTCTTGATGATTAGATTAAACAAAATGAGCTGGAAGAGAGAGTTCCTTTGGAAAACATTGCTTTAAAGAAAATCAGGAACTTTCTTGCTGTCCTCCAGCAAAGCATTAAGGTATAAACATACTTACATGAGCTTATGACTTGAATGATTAAAATTTTGTGTTTTGCTAATATAAGTGGTTAAATAGTGTCTAAAATATTGCTTAGCCAAAACCCCCAATGGCTTCCATTGAATATTTTTAAAGTGGAGCTGCTGACACACCTGGTGAGGTGCTTCCAGACCCTGCCCCTTCTTCCCAGATTCCACTGCAATGCCAGGGTGTGACTTGCTTGGCAGAATTGGGTGCTGCTCACAGCAAAGCAGAAGCCACAAAAGCTGACCCTGATTTTCAGATGGGTGTATGAGAGATAATTGAATAAAATTGAATAAAATAAAAGAGAAGATAATTTAAAAAATAAATCACAAGCCACTTTTAAATATTTTCCTGCTAAGTGTAGCTAAAATGAATTTCCAATGCTTCCAATTGATTGATTCCAATCCAATCAAAACCAAGAAGCATTCTTTGAGTTATTTTTCTCAACAAAAATTAGGTGGTCAGTGGGTACTTTGCACAACAGGCATTGGTTGTTCCACTGCTGTCTCAAGGACTCTTGATTTATCCCAGAACACCCTGCCAGGTGTAGGCTAACTTTTTCTGGAAATCCTTTGTATCTGATTTTATAGAAACTGAGCATTGTCTGAAGTTTATGGGTGTGTTGAAGATCTGAGGTTGTAGCTTCTGCTGTTGTTACTCATTAACTGAGCTTAATTAGTTGATGTAGAATTTGTTACTGCACTGGGGCCCATCCTTAGCCATGGGTAACATCTCTGTGGCCCCTGTGCAGAGGAGCATTGTGATTGGACATAACACATAGGAAAGACTCTACAAGGAAAAATTTATGAAATTACACGGAATATCTGTTTTATGGTGTTTCACTCTATGGCTTCCACAATGTGTTTTTTTTGTTGTTGTTTGTTTGTTATTTTTCTGGTGGAGGGCAGAAAGTCAAAATCTGAGCATGTTATCAGAGCTGATTTCCCCATTTTTGGTAAATATATCGTTTACTGAAGTATCACATGAAGTTTTATCTCTCGTGTTTTCAGAATTTCCTCAATCTGGCCATCTGTCTGGTTTATGAACATCTAAAGTCTTTGTTTCTAGCTCTTTTATTGCTACTAGAAATTCGGCTATTTTCCTGTGAAGTCTTATCTGTTTGGTGCAGGAGCGCTGGTGCTCAAAAGGTGATCACACAATATCTGTTTGGGCAGAAAACTCGACACCTCACTCAGCATCTCTAACCTGAGTGGACTCAGCATCCTGTGTGTGACAAAGCAATTTACCAAATGTAAATTCTTTCCCATCGCTGCATTGATATGTTGGCTCTATATTTTTTTAATTGAATAAATATATTACGCAGCAGGACAGATTATTTTCTTTGTGGCCTTGCTGTTGCAATTTGAGAACAGATACAATTTCCTTCAGCTGATGAAGAAAGCAACATCTGTTCTTGGTTTCCTGCAGCTTTCCTTCAGACAATGCATTTAGATGCACAATTTGAATTCCTTCCGAAGAAATAGAAAATTAAAACTTTGACCCCTCCTTCAAAGCAGTGGTTACACTGTGACAACAGTGGGTTGAGCTAAATTCAGCTATGTCAGGCAAGAACTATAAAAGTAGATAGATTGCCCTCTAAGCTTCACTTTATTGGATATTGTAATTGACATATAGTTGTCATTTATAATCATCTGTCCATTCCTGTGAGTTGGGAGCAGTAAAGTTAATTGTGGCTGCTCATTTGCATTAATCTCACCTCTGAAGGGTACAGTAACCCATTAATATCATGTCATGATGAATTATCACAAATAACATTGAACATATTGATTAATGATCTCTGAGATTTGTATCTCGTTAAAACATTTTGTTAGCTCTTTAAACTTTTAAGCAGACAGTCAATGTATGCAGGAGAGGTTTAGAGATCACCCACGAGGTGATGAAAAGTTATGGCACACATTTTGGGTCGCTAATTAAAAATTGTTTAAATGTTTCATATTCATTTTAAGACTTCTTTTTCCCTCTAAAGGTATAAAATTTGAAGGCTAATCGCAAGAATTGTCTTATTATTGTGCTTATAAATATAGTCATTTGTATTGGAGTTGGGATGAAACAGGGAAAAAGGACTTATGAGACTTAGAAACTGCCATTATTTCTGTTTCTACTCTATAACAAGAATCATGCTCAGAGAAGCATACGTTTGTTGGTTTGTTAAAAAACATAGTTTCCTTCTATTTTATTTTTTTTCTTCATGCACAACTTCCCTTGCTGCTTTAGCACTTGAAGTCGCTTGATTTTTTTCCCTCCTGTTCTTTCCTTATGAATACAGATATATACACGAGGCTGAATGAAATCTCATCCAGTGGGTGGCCATGTAATTTGAAGTAGCTGATAATTAAATATTTTGCCATTTAGATTATTACCTGCTTAAATTTCTGTAAGCTAAGAAGCACAAAGACTTTAGGGAGGCAAGGGAATTTACACCATGGTTCAGGAAGGTGACTTGGCAGGACAGAAGCGACTCCTTTGCATATCTGAGTGTTTTGTTTCAAGAGTCTGGGAAATATGTAATGTTTTAAATCATTCAGCAGTCTGCCTTATTGTAAAGGTTTCTTTGTCTCCTTCCACATGAAGTTGCTGTATTCGAGTTGGTCATTTTAAATAAATAATAACTCTAGTGGGTCCTAGTTCTATATATTCAAGACACTGTTTTCTCTTTCTTCTACCTGCAGTAAGCTGCCAGTAATAGTTATTTGAGGGGATACCACTCATCATCATCATCATAATTTATTACAATTTATTACAATTATTTGAATATTCCTATTTGACTGTTCAGTTTCTCAAGTCTGAGGAGATGATTCACATACACAGAATACTTGGGGTTAGAACTGTTTTGTGTTTTCAGTCTGTCTCATTCTTTTACCCTGGGAGGAAACAAGAAATGAGTCTGGGTTTTATGCTTTTGATAACTTTGTTGGTCCCTCTCTAGAACTAATCCTCACCTTTTTCTTCTAATTATTGCCCTTGGTACCTCGGATGAAGTTCACACACTGCCAAATGTTGAAATAAGCTAGTTTTGTAGAGGAGACTAATGTGAAGATTAGAGCAAGAAAAATCATCCTTTCTAACTTGAAGATCCGATATGGCAAATCTTCACAGGTGTGCCATGACTTCTGCTGCTCTGGGCTTGTGCAGTGGCCAAAGGTATCACATCGCCTTTCCCCAGGCTGGGATTTTTGTGTGTGAGCTAACACAATTTTAACTTATTTGCTAGCTTTTCAGCCCAGCCCCTACAATCTTCTTTCAGTAATTCCTGGGAGTCCGTTTCCTTGGCACACGAGGCTGTAGAGGCAAGGATTATATTCTAGCTATAATTTATGATTAACTAGATTTATGGCTGAGATCCCAAAACAGCCTCAGTACTGTGGCCTGAGGAATTAAAGCCAAAATGGAGACTATCATTCTGAATTGTTTGCTTCTCTGGATTTCAGGAAGACTCTTAGTTGTGTTTGAGAAACAAAAACAAACCCTGAATCCAAACCAAATACAATCTGCAGTCGTGTAACAATTCAATTTCATAGTAAGGAATTTACCACTAAAACACATGAAGTCCTCAGCCTTTATAGCATTGAACTATTTAATTTAAACCTTATTATCACCTAAAGCTGATGCAGTGAATAATGCATCTTAGACCCTCCCCCTGCTCATGCAGCCCCTTGCCAAACAGAAAGTGGTGGGGGGGACACACAATTAGGGTTCATTTTCACCCATGGTATTAATCCTTACTCATTTTAAAAACCTGCTAACGGAAATATTTCCATTCAGCTCATTAATCAATTGTGATTTTCATTCCCTTGTTTTGTAAAAAGCTGTTGCAATAAATACTTTTTTTCACAAAGCAAAAATCTAAGAGATGGATGCAGCAAGCGTAATTAATAGCACCCAGTTACAGAAGATCAGCAAGTTTGTGAGATTCACATGCTGCTTTACCATATGGCTGCCCAGTAGGCGAAAAATTTGATTAATGTTTTGAAGTAGGTTTTTTTCAGCAAATATTACAGCCCCAGATGAGGAATTTTACTTCCAAGTATTGTTAGACTTTACTAAAATAACAGATCTTTTGATTTAAAGCTAAATAATATTTTGATCTCGTGAAAACTCTACATGCAGAAGAATTACTGTCCTGCTGTATAAAGAATGGACCCTATACCTTGTTTATAATTCAGCCAATAATGGTTAAATTTTTGTTTAATCTTAGTTTTTCCTGAGTTGCTCAATTTAAGATACTAGAAGAGGTGTATGGATTTTGAATCAAGGATTTCCCCATTAAAATTAGATCTATAACAAAACTGATTCATTCTAACTTGTCATGCTGTTTTCCTTTATACTCCTTATGTAAAATAATCAAAGTTAAGCAGTTGGCTAACAAAAATCAGAAGCTAATGTGTGGTCTCTTCACTAAAACATTGCTGTAAAAAATTGTATAAAAGCAAAATTCTACAATGTACTCATTTTGCTTTTAAGTAAGTAATAGTTCTAATAATTGCAATTAGTACTTAATTTAATGAGCCTCCCCTCCATATTTACCTGAATGAAAAATATTTACAGAAATGCATCCGAAGGGTGTCACGACCTGGGATCGGGTGCTCTCATGCAAAGCTGACACACAGCAGGAAGTTTTGCTTTTCCCACAAATTCTCAGTTTAATACAGGGAACATCAGCAGCTGGTAAAGAACAGGTCCGGGGTGCTGAGCTGAAATGGAGTGGAGAGCAGCTTCGAGGGGAAGTCTTGCTGAGCCTCCAGAATGCTGAAGATAAAGCATTACCTAACACTACTCTGCCACTTTGGTTTCTTCTAATTGCTTCAGGTAATGCTGAGGTTCAGAGTCTGGTGGGATGATGCTAAGGCTGAAAGATGAGAATTTCTGCGTTTAAAAAAGTACCTTTTTGCAGTTTTTGCAGTTATATAATATTAAAAAAAAATAAATCAGTGATTGGTTGTAAGGGTGTGCTACATGAAAAAAAACAATCCTGATCCTGTATCCCCAGATCAGAGATCACTTGGCACAAAGTGTTTGCAAAATTGCTAATTCTGGCACATGGAGTGGGAACTCAAACCTAAGTATAAAATAAAGCTCAGTAAAAATAAAAGTTTTTAAAAAGTATTTTAAAAAAAGGGTTTTTGAACCAAAAATTTTCCTCTTTGACAGCTCTAGGCAGTGCATGACCAGAGGGGCTGTCCAGCTGCGTTAGTCACTGGTGGTAAACATCAGAGGCAGGAAAGCCTATGAAGTTTGTCTAGGAAAATCTTAAAATGAAGCATAGCTGAGGTAGTGAAATGATGGTTATCAGTTCTGGAAAATACAAATGTCACAACATCTTGTGCTTTAGATTCACAGACAACTAATAGATGACAGAGCCATGTGAACAAATCCATGCCTTTAATATAGAAGGATGGATTAAATTGTTTTATGCTTTTGAGGCAGGACAATTAATTAATTGATACAGGCTTCCCAGGCCTGAAGTGTTTGTAGATTGCCTCTGGAAACTTGTTTTCCTTAATATTATCAATTTTTCTACAAATTGAATAAGTATAAACAATTTTTTTAGGGCATTTTTGACATATTATCTTTTTTCTTGTCTATATCAGTTATTCTCTTGTCAGTGATTTTTTTCTAATAAGAGCACATTTTATGCTGTAAATTGATGTAAAATAAACCCTTGTTTCCCTTAACCTGTGACTAAATTACATGCTGTTGTTAAGATATTCCATTTTATGCTCAATAAAATGTGGAGAAATAAACATTTGACTTTAATTTTCTTCATGTTTAGTTTTCATTGGGTTATCTTAGAAATTAGCAGCATTTTCAAATATTTTAATGGTGAGGCTAAATTTCTAATTGATAATGTCTGCAAAAGAAGGACACTGGAAGCTGCTTGAATAAATTATGCAAATAGGAGTTAACCTGAACGAATGGGGGGTGCTGAGGATGGTACTGGAATTTTCACCCATGGTTTGGCTTTTTAATTCTGTAAATAAAGGAAAGTGTTGGCTCTGGTGCTGGCTGTTTCCTATCTGTCTTCTCACATTTTTAACCATTTCTGAGCTGCAGCTCTGCTCAGAGCTGTGGGCAGCTCTGGGAGGGGTGGTTTATATGAAGAGGCTGGAGAGTGGTCACTCTAAAAAGCTCCTTAGTGTGGTACTTTGAATTTTAAATCACACACATAATTCAAAGGTAATCTAACTTTCAGTGTTGGTCTTTAGTGCGTTCAGTTAAATGGAGAGAAATGACTGACATAAGGAATGAGTTATTGATTTACTGTAGGAAAATGACTTCTGTAATATAGGAAGTATGGTAAAAGG
The DNA here is from genome assembly GCA_024734555.1 of Trochalopteron elliotii. Lineage (NCBI taxonomy): Eukaryota > Metazoa > Chordata > Aves > Passeriformes > Leiothrichidae > Trochalopteron > Trochalopteron elliotii. The sequence continues at coordinate 6,694,068 of JANPWX010000087.1, forward strand.
AACAGCTTAATTATTTAGGGGACACCACTGAAAAAAGTGCTTTTGCAGCATTGCAGTTTGTCTAAATAGGAGTTGTGCAGCCTAGGTTTTTAATAATTCTTTCTTAAACACAAATTGTAGTGGTTTATTTTTTTTCCTCATAAGTTAGACTCATCTGGTTGTTTAAAATATTTTGTACTTGTGCAGTTGATGCAGAAAAGCAGGCAATCAAATGATTTTGTTCTTAACCCTAAAGGCACGTCAGCTTTTAACTGGTGTTTCTCAGTTATCTGCATTTTGTTTATGCTTTGTGGAATTTTGATGTCCAGGGGCTGGACAAAAAAGAAACGTGCTGCAAGTTATTCTGAAGCCCTTTGTTTTAGTAGGTGACATGAACTTTTAAAACGTGAATTTATCAAATAAATATATGTGGCAGTTTATATCTGTTCAAGCAACATTTTAAAAATATGGTATTTGATGATTTATAAAATATCAGATAAGATATTTGCTTTGGCTTTTTCCATATGTTTTTGCCTTTGATTTACTGCTATTCTTTGCACAAGGACAACAGTATCACGTTATTTTGACTGCAGCTCAGAATTTTTGGCAGCATCTCAGATAAACAGAATATTTTGGGGCTAATTGGTTGAACATGTTCAACAATTAGAATTATATTAAAACCGTAATGTGTTTGAACATTTGCCCACTGCAGGCTGCTAATATGTGCTAACTTAAATTCCTGTCTATGACTGGAGCTGGCTTGTAACTGGTTTTATTGGAAATATGTGCAAAGTACAAAAGGCACATCTAAAAGGAGTGTTTAAGAGTTTGCCACTGTGTTCAATATATGGGTGCTTGTTTTTATAGGTTTAGAATTCAGCCTTAAAATTTCCTGTCCTATTGACATTACGAATCTAAACTTCCAGTACTGCTGAAAAGAAAAGGAGTCAGTATTATTTTTATTGAGTAAATTTTCAGGAGTACTAGCTTGCCTTTCTATTAAAGATTTACAAGTTAAATAAAGAACTGGAAGCTTCTTCACTTCTGATGTTATAAGTCCAAAACCTGTGAATTGCATTTGCTACTGGACTTTAAGGGAATGGCAATAGGCTGACTATATAGTGAATACAGAGATTAGACTTTGAATTCTGAGTGATAATGGAATTTTGGGTGCAGCCTCATATATTTTTCAGTGCATAATTCCCTATTTTTATTTGTTTTGTTTTTTCTTTATTTTTTTAAACAGATGTCCCAGTCTAGTCTTGCTCCTAGAGTTGTTAGCTCTTATTATTGTAGAGTAGGTAAATAGTGCTGGGTTTGACTTTAAAGCTTTGCCACTCGATTACCTGAAGAATCACCATTGTTTTGTGTGGATGATACCCTGCAGCTCTAAAAAATAGAGGCAATTATGCTTGCAGCCCCTTGTTTTAATTGAGTGAGGCATAATGACTTCTCTTCTATAATGCTCCATGGACTCAAAGCTGTGCATGAGGGGCTCCCTGGGGACCTGCCTTTCCCAAGCACATGTTTTTTGGGGGAAAAGTAGCTGAATGGAGGGGTCAGCCAGAGGCTGAAGCTGGCACAGCAGGAAGCAAGATGCAGAACCAGCTTTGTCACTGATGACAGTGACATCAGCCTGTTCTCTGGCTGCTTTCAGGATTTTGTCCCTTGTGCTGGCTGGGGTTGAGCTCCAACCTTTGTGTTCTCCACTCCTTCTCTTGCCATGTTTCTGCACCTCAGCAGTTCCCCTCCTTCTTTCTGTTTCATATTGCAAAAATGTCTTTCTGTTCATATGTTCACATGCTAAGCATTTCCTTATCTTCTGCCTGTTTTTTTTTCTTTAATTTAGATTCAAAGATATTTAGGGCATGGGTTCTTGTTTATGTTTCTGCCCTCAGAGAGCCTGCACTTTGTCCCTTGAAAACCAAATTAATTTAACGCAGTAATTTCTTTTCTCTGTTCCTGAGTTTCCATATCTCTAAAATTAATCTGCTTTTGCTCATGGCCCTGGTAAAATGCTTTGAAAGATACTATAAGAAAAAAAAGAAAACCACTACACATCAATTTAACTCCAGTATAGCATATGGAATAAATGACGGGTTATTCTCCCTTTTCTATGGGTTAAGTAAGGGCTGCTCAGATCTGGACTTCTGTTCCCTGGGGTTTGGCAGCCAGATGTGTTTGCAGTAGGAAGGTGCCTGCCCATGCTGGGCAGGGGGTGTTGGGGACTGCACACCTGGAAGCCCACGGAGCCTGACAAAACTGCTCCTGACTGCCCAAAGTAGTGAAATGTTGCAAAAAGTCAGCACAAAAAGAACTGGATTGTGGCCTCTTTGTTTATGTGAGGGAGTTGTGAGGAAAATCCAGACCTTGTGAAGGAGTGAGACTGGGAAAACTGGGGTGGGACTGGTGAGGACTGTAATAGAAATGGAGAATAATTCCCTGGCAATAATAAGTGGTTTGGAGGGGAAAGCAGTTGATGGTGATCTCTGATGGAGGCCACCAAATCCCACCAGGTGTCTCTTTCCCAACTAACCAAATCTGGCTTTTCTTTGGTGGAATTGATTTTAATGGCATTCAGTGCTTCTGAGCTAGGTACTTTTTGGAAAACTGATCTGACAGTCTTTGGAGAAGTCAACCTTCCAACTGTCATCTTAACTTTTTGCTCTCCAAAGCAAAAACTTGCTGACATGGACAACTGGGGAGGCTGCTCAAGGAGCAGAAGGAAGGGTTGCCTCAAAAAACAATATTTAATTGGTGCTGATTTGGTTACAGGATGGAAAACGTGGAGCTTGATGGAACTTGGGAACAAAAGTTGTCCAAACATATCCTGTGACTAAGTTTGTCTTTATTTCTTGTGAGAATTAATTCCTCATTATCTTGGATCACGTGACTAATGTATCTCTCAGAGTGTGGCTGAATTAAATTGTTCAGGATTACCTGTTCAAGCGGAATCTCTCCTCTGCAAATCTGTACTTCAGTAGTAATTTGCTGGTTTTTTTCCTTTCCTTTTCTTTTTTTGACTGCTCATATAAAAATATAACTTTCTCTTATTATTTTAATCTTTGCTTTTCTTCCTGCATGGATCATTTATTTGTGAACTGGTTATTTCAGTAAGGGCTCAAAGGTAATTTCATGGTTTATAGAATTTATATCTGAGGGTTTAATGAGGAAAACATATTGTTTTCTAACACATGAAGTAGAGAATCTTTCGTTATAGTTTTATTTTCCTTCTCTAATATTACATGTATATCAAGTTCAAAGCCTTGAATACACCTAAGTATAAAATTATTCCTTTCCTACACATGGGAAATATGAATGTTTGCAACTCAAAAATCAACACACACAGACTTAGGAGGTGATTTCATTTTTAATGAATCCACATGATATAAATGAACTACTGTTCTGTTTGTGCATTGTGCTAGAGTATACAGTGGAAAATACAATAACAGTATATTACTTTTCTGTGATTTAGGCTAGGAATTAATGCATTCAAATGAATTTAAGAGCCTTGGGTATAATTCATACAGGATGCAAGTCCCTCAGTAGACCTCTCATGAACATTATCAGATTCAATACAGTTTGCATGGTCAAACATATTAAAATTTGACCAACCCCCTCTTTTTGCCTTTTATTAAACTCCAGAATGTCTTTCAATGGCTTTCTTCTTATTATTCCATGTGAAGAGAAAGAAGCAAAGGCAAAGTTTTTGTCAGGTATATCAAATTGTTAAAATGTCCTGTTTTCAGCTGAGTTTAGTTATGGTAGATCAAGTTGGAAGTAAGGCTGCAGAATATCAAATTTCCTTTTTTTCTTTCCTAGGTACATTTTCTGAAAGCTTTCACTTTTATCCAGTGTTGATGTCTCAATGCTCTTTCACTCCACATCAGGGTCATTACTCACTCTCTGGATGGGTTTTGTTGTGTGGCTCCTGCCTTCGATTAACAATTGTGGAAACTGGAGGATGCTCTCAGCATCAGTTTGATCTTTTGATGGATCAACACCTTTTCTGGGCTGCCTCCTGAAGTACTTAAAATACATCTGACTCCCTCTTTCTGATATTTTAGCAATTTTACATCCTGTGTTAATTATAGCATAAAGCATAAAATCTATTAGCAATTTTCAAAAAGTGTCATGCTTAGAAGGCTTTTAAGCACTTGGGACTGATTTTGGTGTGATGAAAACACACTTTAAAATAGCCCCTAAGTTCTGAGATACAGCAGGAACTAATTCTGCTTCCTTGCAGTGAAGGTTTGAAAGAATTGTGCTCTTAAGTACAAAAAACCCATAAAATGTGTCCAATACTTTGAGCCATCTCTCAGGGAAGCTTAAATACAGATTTTTTACACTGGAGGGGAGTAAGAATTGCAGTAAGTACTCTGCAATAGTAATGCCCTTGTGTTGCTGATTTATCAAAAGGTCATTGGTGCATTAGAAGTTGTACAAAAGTCAGTGTTGTATGTGCTGGAATTGATGTCTCTGGGTGTCCTCTGTCATTGTTTTCCATGTTACCCTTCAAGTATTCTTACTGCAGCCGAGATAATTAAAACCCCCAGGAAACTGCTTGTGGTACACTGCCAGGGAAATCAGGCCAGGAACAGGCACATGGGCTATGACAAGTTACTCAGGCTCAGATAAGGAGGCTTAGGGATGTGTGACATGGAGCAGGCGCCTGACTTTGCCCATGACAAGTTCAGCCTAGTTTCAAAGGCTTAAAGTTCCCCAAATGTCATGGGAGTGATAGGTATAGCTCTCCACCGGCTGATCCCAAGTCTTGAAAACACAAACACACTCCTCTGGTGCTGTCCTTTTTGCTTTTTTAAACTCCAACTAGCCTGTATAATAAAACTCCACAAATACAACATCTCTCAGGTTCCTTTGGTGACAATTTCACTGTGAGAAAATGAACAATTTGCTGTTCCATTTCATATACTCTTTATAAACAAAATTGCCGAATTGTTTATTAAAATCTTTGGAAAGCAGAAATAACGATGTATGACACGTTTCCTGAGAGAACCAAAGAAAACTTTATTTCTTAATATGCTTTTGAATAGTGAACAAGCATACAACTATGGGTGTGTTTTGTCTTTAAATGTAGTTATAGTCCTTTTCTCTTGCTGGTTAGGAAGCATTTATATCATGATAGCATAGAAAGAGTCCATGGACAAGTTAAGGCCAGTACTTAGAGTGAGGATCTTAAAAGCTGGAGCTCGTTTTCATTGTTACTGTTTTGTTTTTGCATGAGTAGAGGGCTCTGCAAGTTTTCAAGCCATCCCAGAAGCCCAGAGATCAGAACGTGTTTCCATTTCTTCTTGTTGCTGGATGTGATTGATCACCCAAAGAGGGAAAAAGGAGCAGTAGATGTACAGTGCTCATCCTGGGCAACTCTAGAAAGCTCTGTGCTGTGTGAGAGATGTATTCTTCTCAGAGGGCTTCTTATTTGATTGGGTTTTGGGTTTTTTTTCAGGATCGCAGCCTCTTGCTTATGGAGCTTTCATGGTGATTTAGTGCTTATAAGACATCACTGAATATCAAGGAAGCCTTAATAAATCTGAATTGGTCTCAGTGTGAATGGAAATGAAGATGTGTTTTTATTTCATGTTGGGATGATAGAATGAATTGTGTCAGAAATCTGACTCCTAGAAGAACTGAGAATTCTGGGAAGAACACAGCAGCCAGGAAAGCACACTAAGGGCTCCATAGAAGGGTTTTGCTGAGAAAGAGCATCACTGGTGATGTGTTGTGTTAATGTTTGGAAGATGTGCCAGTGCTACTGCCAGGGCACAGCAAGAGCAGGGAGGGTGAGCCCAAAGCCAAGAGCACCAGGGCTCTGTGTGCAGCCCCTCCTCAGCAGGGTGGGGGTAAAGATTTGCCTGAACAGTCCCAGAAAAGGCAAGAGGGCATCTCAGGTGATCCAGGCAGGAGCAGCAGGATGTGGGGCCAGAGACAGGGCTGGAGATGAGGCTCCAGCAGAGGTCCAAGGACTATCTAGAAGGGCTGAGACAGGTACAGCTGGGACAGGGCCCAAGGAAGGGCAGAAGGGCCAAAATGTCAGGAGTGTGGATGGAGCTGTGGGACCACAGAGAAGAGGGTGAATTCAGGGAGTTTGCAGGGGAGACTGCACAGGGTGCTGAATTCTGTGGCAGCAAGACCTGTTGTCAGTGATCTGAGATGAGAAAAAGAAGTTTCCAGTAAAAAGTTACTTTGAGACTTGAAGTTTCATAGCAGGGATAAATTCTGATATACTCACTTGCTTTTAAGAGAATCTCATTCTAGTTAGTCCCTCTGATTTCAGAATAATACTTCTGTCTGTAGTCTCAGCTGTGGTACTTTGACATGTATCACCACATTTTTATGGGAAAATCATTTGTTTTTATTGTAACTTTTAAATTTTATTTTTCATTAAACCCATTTTATTGACTTTAGAAACGGATTTTAGCTATAGCAGTGTAAATCCAGAGGAAGTGAATTTATGCTGTTTTTATACCAGTAAGCATAATCTGGCACACGCTTAAAAGAAAAAAAAAAAAGTTGAAATTGTATAGTCAGCAGTCAAAGCTTCTTGTTAGAAAATTCTTGATCTGTAAGAGTGCTATTGATAAAGGAGCTAAAAACCTCAAAATTGATTTATTTGTTATCAGCTCAATACAGTTTGTCTGAACACTGAACTTGCTTTTTTGTTCTTCCATATGGTAAATGTATTTGCCTATGTTGTAAAATCTAAACTGAGATAAGCTTCTGTACAAGCTGAGTATAGGACTGGAAACCAGGATTTCCAGAATTTTACCTCTTGCTTCTGTCAGTAAATGAAGTTGTGACCTTAAGTGACCTCTTAGGTCTCCTTCGTAAAGAGAGCTAAATTTGCAGTTTGTTTAGGAGTCACTGGGAATTCAGCATCTTATGAGATGAGATCTTTTCAGGATTTATATATTTTGTTTCTGCAATTGTAAATTGAGAATAGTCTTTTGGACAGTCTAGTTATGCCAGACCCTGAGTCCTTAGTACAGGCTGTGCAATGAACAGCCTAGTCCAGGCATGCAAATTGGGAATTAATGAGGACTGGAAGTTTGGAGTATTTCAGGCTTTATGGTTTTTCCTTTTTTGCTGAATTTTATAGTTACTTGAATTACTTCTTTTGTTACACTTAATTTATCATTTTAATTTCAGGGAACATTTTGACAGTAAATGTTTGTAAAGCAGCTAAATATATTTTTACTGGAAAGGCTAAAAGTGGCATTCTAATTTTCCTGTTACTTCTATGGTATTAAAGAGATTGAAAAGTGTGGTTTGGTCTTTGCACAGAGTGTACGTGTTTTTTTCCTACTGTGTTTATTCTTCTTGTGATGTAGTTTAGGATTTTTCCTTCCTTGTATTATTTCCTGCCTGAGTCTCAGAAGGAGTAAGAATTCAAGAATACAGCAAGGCCAAATGGTGGACACCTGTTTATGACCACAGATGGCTTGTTTAAGTCTTATTGGTTGTAACATTTAACAGTGCAAGCCCTAATTTCCCCCTTGTTTTTAAACCAATCCTTTAAAAGACGAGTTGTGCTTTATTTATTGTCTAAAATTATATGATCTACTTTTTGCACACAGTAACATTCACTTAGTTTATACCATAAGTGACCTAGTTTGCATTTTCTTTCAACTCTATAAATTACCCTATTTTTTTCTGCTGGTATTGAGGTTTCCTACTAGTCCTGAAAAATTAGGTTTTAATTTTTTTCTCCCTTCTAGCCAAATAAACATAAAGAAGGATGAGAAGACAGGAATCGTGAGTGGATTTATGGCTTTTTGGAGACAGGTTTTATTCCTCTATGTACGACTCCTTTAGCTTTTGATGAAGTTATTTCATTCATCTCTGCTATGACTTTGCTACTTTTGAAATGCCTGACGTGCATAGATCGTTCTTGGGCAGATGCTCTTCCTGGATTTCTACAAGCAAGTAACTAGATAAATGAGAAATATTTTGTAAATGCATTAGGTGTATGCCATTTGCCATATTCATAATGATAACTGAACAGTGAAGAGCAGGCTTGACTTGAGTCCACTTTTCCCCAAGTTTCTTTGCAAGGGAAAAATACCCAAACTATAAATTTCTGCATGCTCTGATTAGGATTTTGATTTTTACATTAAAATTACCCGACCCTAATCCTTGTCATTGCTCACACTATGGCTACAGTACACAGTTCAGGTGCTGGAAAGGAAGTTTGTATGTTTGTGGACTACTGGTCTTAAAAGCAGGAAACCAATTTTATATCCTTTACGTGATAGATATTGAATCGATAAAGCACCAACCTAAGGTTACACTTGATGTCTCCAGTGAGAAGACAATAAATCATGTTATGTGCATACAGGTATATTGACTCAATTTCTTTGGGCTGCCTATGCAAAACTGAAGGTGATTGAAACGAAACCATTAGAGTGAAAGTCTTATAATGGCAGGTATAAAGCCATTTAATCCACTTTTTATGATTTGAGATTTTAGTATTAAAAGTCTAAGTACAACATTTAAGTCAAATTGAAAATCCATCAGGTCCTGTGTCCTGTCTCAAATAATGGTCAGTGGCAGATGGCTAAAGAGGGAGAATAAAAGAACATGTGCAGAATGATTTCTGCCTTGTTGTACCCTCCTGGTCTTCAGCAATTAACAGTTTGGATGCTTTTGTATGTGGACACTGCATCCACATAAAAAATTTAATATCTTAGGTAAATTTGTTAGTTTTCGTTTTCAACATGTTTATTGTTTGGCTTTCCCAATGAAGTTTTGTACATAAATATTGGGGAAAAAGAATCTGACTCATGTTGAAATGGGTGGGTAAAGAAAATGGTCCATTTGTACTTTATGTCTTTGTCACTGAGTACTTTCTGAGGATAAAAATCGTGATGGTTGTCTCTCCTTTTAATGTCTTCACTTGCTTGTGGTGAGAATGTGTAGGTCTGGCAATACAGGGTGTTTTTATTTCTGTCTGGTGGCTTCAAAGAAGGATCATCTGATGATGAAGATGGAGTTATTGGTACAGCAAGTCTATCAGTAAAAATGTATTTTTTTTCTTGAAATTTTCATATCTCAACACCAAACAAGTCATCAATACAGATGAATTAGTTGATTCAAGATGAAAGGTTGCTCCTGTATCATTAAACTGAAGAAGGTTTTATAATGCTGCGCTGCATTGCTGAGAATAATTTTTTTTGTTGTTGTTTAAATTATTTTGTTGTTTAAATATTGGCTGTTCTTTGTAATAATCTGACTTGGCCTGGCTGGACAGCTGTCTGCTCTATTGCAGATATGGAAATACTGCTTGAAGAACCAGTTTGGCTTCTAATATATGCAAAAATATATGGAGGATTGGGGTGTGGGTCAGAAAACCTCTATGAAGCCTGTTTAGATAATGGAGCATGACAGTTTACATTTTCTTAACCACAAGATAGCCTTGACATACAGCATGTGCTCACACAGAGAATAAGGCAGGAGCCTGGCTCAGATGAATCTGGAAAGCACATGTGCAAGGAGAGGCACTCCTTGCTTATCCCTGTGCCCCTCTGAAAGCCTGATTGCATCCTCACAGCTGGAATTTATGCAAGAATGTGTTCTGAAGGAAAAGGCACGTGTTTGAGTGCCCATCAACTCCTCATCTGGACCACAACTGCTGGTTTCACAATAGTTATGTATGATTTTAAAGGCTTGAGAAATTTTATTTTAAAAGAGTAATGGCTAAATATAATCTGTTAGAATTCATATAAAAAGTTGCATGTTGTATAGGTAAATAATGACATAAAAAAGCTATGTGTAAAAAAGATCCTAGGTATCACTGCATATTTAATTTGTGTGCTATAGTCATTCAGGGACTGTTCTTTGACTGTAAAATGTTACACATAAAGATTTGTAATTGAAAACTTTATGATATGATTTGCAGTTAGAGGAATAAAACTAAATTGCAATTTTTCCTGAATTAAATGTGCCACTATCTTACACATCTCAGCCTTTCTGACCTGGCCTTGCATGATGCTTCTTGACTTCCTGTCCTGCTGTCATTTTCTTTCATATTGGTCTGGCAGTTAGTCTCACTGGAATCAATAAGGTTGCTCACATGCAAGTGTTGAATAAATAATTGATTAAGGAGATGCTACACTTGTCACATCTTTTCCTAGCAAAGGTAGCAAACATAACTGGTTTTTTGTGAGAAACTTCTGTTCTTTCCTTTTACTGATTATCCTTCACTTCTTCCACTGGACAAGCAGAGCATGGTGTCTACCAGATAATGATTGATGTGAGCTTTGTGAAGTGGTGATTCCACTCAGTGTGTACAACAGTTGGGAGAAATGGCTGCTCTGCCACCGTGTAGCTCAAACCAAATGACTTTCTCTCTGTTTCCCTTCTAAACTCCTCAACCTGCTCAGTTTTAAAAGCTGTTATCCAGAATGGTAAAGCATGCTTGGATATTGGTCACCCACCCTGACTGCTGGGCTCATCAAATTCTAAATGAAATATTTAAACAGTTTGGTCCTACACAAAGCCAGATAGAAAATGGCAGATAAAGTGGTATCTATTGACATGAATAGTCCCAGTGAAGTTTGCCTGGCTGCTTGGCTGGGTTTTGTGTATTTAGAATTGCAGTAAAAGTAGAAACATTTCTTGACAGCCATTGTGTATTGTGACATCTGAAATTGAAACAGGCACTTCTAAATTTTCTGCACATCTCCTCAACTCAAAGGTTTATTATAGCTCCTGCTATGTTATGGTAGTATTAAACTACAGTGAACTTTCTATAATGGGAATGCACTCACACTGAAGACAGATGTAGGATTTCTGTAGGAGATGGAAAATAAGATATCCCAGGCAAATAAATACCTGATGACTGTGCCTGTTGCAGTCACTCTACCAGTGTGATTAACCTTTTTATCTTCAATTACATTCCTAAGTGATATAATTTGTTCCAGTAAAATAGTGTGCAGATCCAGTCTTGTTCAATATTTCCCACAGATACATTGACTCGCTGTTTTGGTTTATGAAATCCTTTCTGTTGTTGTGGTTCAGTGACAAGAGAGATGAGGTAATTACGGAGCAGTTTGCCCACTGGCTTCTCTGCAGTGCATAGCTCTAGTCAATGCTGTTAGACCACTCATATACCCAATTGTCAAAAAAAAAAAAAGGGAAAAAAGCTCAAATATCTTTACTAGAAGTTAAGTTGGTGGGGTGGTGGGGCAGAAGTTATAATGTGCATTTTATGTCATCCTACATGTTGCTACGTTTGTTTTGAAGTAATGTTTCATTATTACTATTGTATGATTAAATATTGAGAATATTGCTTTTCCAATTGTTCTACTCCAGTATTTAATGAGTGCAATTAAATGGAAAAATTGCCTTTTTAACTGATGGTAGTCTATTAATGTCTCTGTCTGTTCAGAAAAGAAAAGAAGTGAATTATTAGAATGACAAATGAGTCAAAGTTACCACGGTGATGGAGAGGTGCGATTCCCCTCCACATAATCTTCAATTAGTGATCTTTGTAAGAGGATGTTTTTCAAAAGGGTAATAGAGAAGTAATGAGATCAGAAGGAGGTCAAACTCAGCCTTCTTCGTTTGGCAGTTTGATTAATTTATTTCTCCTTCTTGCAGAGTACTGTAAGGGGCTTTTGGCACCCGGTGTTTTCCATGGGACTCTCGTTGAAGTCGCTGCTTATGAGAGTCTTTTGTGTATCCAAGAATGTTCATCCACTAGGAAATGGAGGCTTTTGGATGGTTCAGATTTGTTCTTTAGTATGAGCACTCACTGGTAGTTCTGAAGAGGAGGTTTTTTGAGAAGAAACCATCCTTGGTTGTGCCATGTGTGTTGGGCCATGTGAGGCAAAGTACTCGGGCCTAGTACTGGGATGTAGTGCAGCTTCCATCTCCTTCAGAGGGTGATTAAGTCAGAGGAGAGGGAGGGAAAGAAGGACCCAAGAACATAAAGTGGCACTGAAGTTGCTTTTCCCACAATATCTGCTGGATCAGTCCCACAATACCTTCATGAATGCACACATGTAGTACTTCTGCATCCTTCAGGTGTTCCTTCCTGCCCTTCTCATTCTTGTGTAGAAAGTTTTATTTTAAACAGTAATGAGCTGGTGGTGATCATAAACCTGAATGGCTGTGGCCCCATGCAGTGTGTTAAGCCTGTGCTATGAGTAGAATTACATCCATGTTTAGTTTATTCTCAGTAGTAATTAACTTACTTTAAAATATTCAAAGTCATTTTCCTACAAAACTGAAATGCCAGTAGCATTTTCTCAACAGTTTCCTCAGGTTTACGTACTTGTGCACTGATCAGTTTTGCTCTCCTGATAGTTGAATGGATTACAGTGGTTTCAATTTTGACATAAATTCAGTTATTCTATGCAAACTAGCATGTCAGTAGAGGAGCAGTAGATGTTAATTTAATATGACATTCTCTTGCTAGCACATGTGACATGAACAGTTGCATGATAGCCAAGACTTTTATATGTCTGTGTTACCTCAGTTTAAGCTCAAGATACTCATGAAGCTTTTATTTTTGGCTTTGGTAAGGGTAGCATTAACACTGAGTTTTCTTACTTTCTCATGAAGTCTCTGCAACAGTTATTTAACAGATGTTAAGTATTATTTTTTTTAAGTATTATTATTGTTGCATTTAAAATGTTTCACCAATAAAAAGAGATACTTTGGATTAAATAGATTATAAAATCTTTTTATTGTACTAATGAACACAGAAGCATAGAATGGTTTGACTTGGGGCCTTAGGACCATCTAAAAGATTAAATATCAAAGATTATCCTAATTACATTTATAATCACAAATCACAGGCACAAAACAATTTTGTGAATTTCCCCTCTTTTTGGCTGCTGTCCATTTGGAGAATGGAATTATAAATTTGGAATTTATACATGCACACACATACTTATGTTTAAAGATAAACATGTTTCCTACTTATCAAAGTTCTCTCAGAACAGAAGAAGTAAAATTAGATTTTTGTAAGCTGGAGTGATGTGCATGTTCTTATTTTCAATGTATGGTAAAGTAATCCTTCACTTTTATTTTTTAACAGTATTCTATAATATAAATAATCTAGTCTTTTCTTCTGCAGACTGTTTAATTCAGACAGGTTGAAGTTGCCTCCAAAGATTGGCGTCAAATTGAGGAAACCATTCATGTAGTAAATAAGATAATTTGTTTCTGCCCAAAAAGATTAAAATATAGATTTTTTTTTTTTTTAGCCCATATGATTTAACACATACAGTTCCTGCATCTCTATGATTCTGAATGCATTTTGAAATTAAGCACTTTTACATGGATTTTCTTTTTTTTATTTTCTGCAGTGCACTTTTAACTTGAATTTCTGGAATTTTAATTAATACAATCAGTAGAGATCTTTATATCTTTCCTAGATATTGATAAGTGTTTATGTAATTTCAAAATGTGATGGGAAACTGATGCTCCTAATGAAAGCAGAAATTGTAAAAACAAGTAGCGAATCCTACAATTTGAGTATTGTTATATAAATGAGGGAAAGATGTGTTCTGACACCTGTTATCTGTGTCATATTTAATGTCAGGGATATATTTCTCTGTGCTTTTTTGTGTGATTGTAAAATCTGTTGTGTTTCTTAATTGTTCTTCATCCATAGTCTTTTACAATATCAGTCTCACTGCTGTTGCTAAAATAGTAACTATTAAGAAAGTTTATGAGTTTTGGTAAATTTTGGGCTTTGTCTGCTCAGAAAGAAGGAAAAGGAGCTGTCAGCTGCTGAAAATTTGGCCCCTGTCATAATGGGGTGTGTGGGAGCTGCTCCCTCTTCTGCCGTGGTTGTTGGGCTCATTTCTGGACTGATCTCTCCTTAGAAAATTAAATATCTGGATGGCTGAAGTCTGATCAGAACAACCCTAATTAATGTTTGAAAACACTTTTGAGGCGAGCATTTATGTTACCATCTTTGTAACCTCATGCAATGGCAGCAAACTTTTTCTCTTCAGGTGTGAAAATCTGTTCAACTGAAGAAGACTGGGTTTTCATTTTGGCCCACCATGATGGTCAGAATAGGTTCAGTGTAAATGCACTGCAGTTTTTAAGCTTCTCAGATTGTATTAAACTTTAGAGAAGTCAGTATTACATGGTATTAAATAAGTCTGGACTGCCTTAACCCTCAAAATAAATCAAAAAGGAAAAGTTTATTTTCTTTGTGCCCTGAAGGCAAAATAATGTGTTGGCTGAACTTCCCACAGGAGCTTGTCTGCTTCATAATATGCAGTATTTAATGCATAATGGCTCCTTATCTTTTTTTTTTTGTGCAAAATCCATTCTGGATTATTGGTCTCTACATAAATAAAGTTGTTTGCTCTTAAGGTTTTTTTTTTTTTTGTGATGATGTTGGTATCCAACTAACACAACTTCTAGGGATTATCAGTTCCTGAATATGCAGGTCATTCTCTCCTTATGTGATGAAAGTCTTTTGTACAGAAAACCTATTTCTCCAGACTGTCTGCCCACACAGTTTGTCCATAGATATTAATTTCTGAGTGTTTTTAGCCTCAAGGTTTGGCACTTTTATACTAAAAATCTGTGAGAGCAGAAATTTCTGCTGCAGAAATGAAAACCAGAAAATAACATAGCGAAAAATCACACTCAGTAGAGCTGAAAGTTGAAACATCTCCTAGAAGATTTCCATGTTAGAAATATTAAACTAGTTGTTAAACAAGATGAACTTTTTCTGAGACTCAAAGAGAGATCAAGTGAGAAATTGCAATCTTGGTTTCCCCTTTCCCCCTCCACCTATTTAGTGGGATTCACACTGTTCTGGCAAATTCACTTATTTAGATTGTTGCAAAAGAAGTATTTCTGAACCTAGTGCCTGAAATCATGTCTCTGCTCTTAATTATTTAGTTAGTTGACACTACATTGTCCTAAATTCATATAAAACACTGTAAAGACTCTCATTCCTTACTGTATATTACTTTGGTAGTTTTGAGTGACAAAACCATTTAGACACTGTGGCTGTTACCATATTGTGGTTTGAAAGGTAAAACAGAACATGATCATCTTTTTAATAGGAACACTATGTGGTTCATAGGTGGTGAATATTTCATGCACTTTGCATTTGCCTTTGTGCAGGAGGGTAAATGGAAAGTAAATCCATGTGTACTTTAGACAGTAAAAAAGCATTACTTTGTTACATCATATAAACATGTAGATTTGATTCTCTCTTTACTCATGCTGTAAAAAGAAAGTTTTAAAGTGTTTAGCCATACCTGAAAATGTAAATGCCCGAGCCTAATATAATGCTGAAGAAAAATTAAGATAAATGATACTGCATCCTTGCCACAAACTGCAGCTTGTACAAAATTCACTTTAGTTATTATACTGTGAATACGTGTGCTAAACCTCCTCTGTGTATGCACAATTTATGTTGAATGCAACATGAATCATTTTAATAGACCAAGCAAAAAGTCCCCAAAGTCAATTTTCAAATTATGAACCTTGGAACAGAATATAGCAACAATGAACAACAAATAGTTCAGATTTTACACTGAACTACAAATGAACCATTAAAGGTACAGTATACTCATTCAGAAAATACAGTTTCTCCTTATCATCACAGTGGCTAACAAGCATAACAAGAATATTTCTTAAAGGTCAGTTCTAAATTTTCTCTTTTTCTGTGCCTTATTAAGAGGCACATTCACGAGAGCTGATGGCATAAAGGTTTTTACATCTGTTGTGAGATCTGGATGATTCTGGTTATTCTGGTTAGATTCTGTCTCTGATCTGCCATGTAACCTTGAGAAAGATTGTGTTTGGTGCTTTAAAATTCAGGAATCCATTCAGATTTACTGCTGAAAAAATGGCCTGGCTTCAGATGGGTCATTTGAATAGAAAACCTTTTCACTACCTGATTTTAGGTGTTCAGTGTTAGCAGGACACAGCAATGGTGGTAGCAGAGGAGCACAGGTCTTTTAAAGGTTGGTAAGGAACTAAAATTCAACAGAAAGGAAGGAAGAGCATTTGAGTGTCATCTAAAACTTACAATAGTTAAAACTCATATAATGGTTTCCCATTCCCTCATCTGTTTACTTGATGGCATTTTTCATTGCTGGATACTTTAATTTATGAAATAATAATAGATTTTATTGATTATATGGATACTGTTGATTTTTTGAAACAAAATTTGGTATTTTTGGAGCCTTTTCATTTTTTTAAGCTTGTCTCTGTCTTCCTAAAATTGCCTACTTAATGAAAGTTTTATAAATATAAACCTCTGCTTATTTTCTTGGCATGCTTTTGCATGGGCCTGAGAGAATTAGTGAGTCATACCTCAAAATGCTCTGTGGAACCTTGTGCAATTCAGTGTTCTTTAACTGGTCAAATTTGCTATTTAGATTGGAGAGGACAGAATAAAGTAAAAAAGACTAAAAAATTGTGCTGAATGGTGTCATGGGAGGGGAGAAAAAGGCTATTTTTAGTTAACTTTGTCATGCATGTAGTTAGAAATTGACAGTGGTCATGGGCTTTTCGAGATACAAATATATGAGAAAAATAATCTAACTCCAAAGTTCACGGCCATTGCGTTATGGTCAGTTCTGAAAATGTTCTGGAAGGTAAATCATGGCTGTGAAAACTGTACCTGAAAATGCTGCAAGAACTGTAGGATTCTGTAATATTTAACATATTTGGTGGAGCACAGCATAGGAACCATGGGTTTCCAATGAAAACCTGCATAGTTCTGACTGCTTTTTAGATGGTAGAAAACAGTTCATAAAATCTATTGTAGAAGTTTAGAAGGTTGCTCATTGAAAATTACCTTTTTATAATTTCTAGAGACAGAATGCCTTTGCATTTTGACTGAGTCTTTGTAAGTCACTTTTTGATAATTACATCATTTAAGATGCTATTTTAAGCATCTCTGAAAACTGCTGTTTTTGGAAGTTAACAATTTGTCCAGAGCAAAAGATAAAATCTGTTCTAGATTTCCTTGAAAAATTCTTTTATTTTTGTGTATTTCTTGAAAGTTGCAAGCCTACTATTAGAATAGTAAAAGAACCCAAAAAACACCCATAAAGCAAGCCTTCATTTCTACTTCAGTATTTTATTTTTCAGTCTGGTAGGAGAGCACAGCATGTTGCCATGGGGTGTTCATGGATCAAATTACATCTAAATGGAACTTGATATATTTTGGTAGGACTGGGTTCCAGCTCCTTATATTTACACTGCTGCAGGTTATTGGTGAACATTTATAGCTCTGCAGATGATGGTGCTCGTAAATGGTCTCAAAACTTACTCTCTGTTTTTTGTGCTCTCACTGCTGGGTCCTCACCTGCAGTTTCTGAGACCCAAACCAAGGACATTTTATGGTGAGGCAGTTGCTGTTGAAGACCTAAAACCTGATTTTGAATTATTTCAGGTCTTTTAGTAAGGATTCTTTATGAAGTAGGTGTGATAGATTATCTGCATTTGATACACATATTTGGCAGAAACTCTGCCTCTTGGTTTTAAAATTCTTTTTTATTAGCCCCTGTGAAAATTTCAAGGGACTTGAAGCAACCACCATAAATAAGAAACACATTCCTCAAATGTTGATAATGTTTTGTCCTCCCCCTGGTCCTTTTCTGTATGTAATATTTCACCATAGTTGAACCTGAAATCCAGAATATTGTCATCTTTAGGCAAAACTTTTTTCTTATTGCAGGAAAGATGATTCAGTATCCCATGGTCTTGCAGGTCAGAACAGAATTTTATACAGATGGAGAAAATAGTTTCCTATCTACTAATCCAGAAATCTCCAAACTCAATTAATTTTATGGTGTCAAGGCAAGGAATCTGTTTTGGTGTTTCTGTTTTGACTGCTTATCCCATTCAGGTTTCTGATTGTGTGTCAGTGACCCTCAGAGGTCTAACCAAGGTAGCTACAATATCACACTGTGCACTCTGCTAAATTCTAGGAGAGAGCCTGAGCATCATAGAATGTGAAATTTATGCTGGTAAAGAGGGAGTATAGATCAGCAACTCATTGATTTTAGCCAAAAATCAAATCAACAGTAAGATCAGAGAAGGAGCCCTGTGGTTTCATCCAGACTCTGATCCACTTCATCATTCTACTCCCCAGTGCATGAGAACCCCTCTGACTGCTGGAGAGGTGAGGAAACAGATCTGCTACAAAAACCAACGACAGAAAAAGTTGAAAATCCTTTCTTTTCTTTTTCCTGTAGACTGAGATGTAAAAGTTATGAAAATGATGTGTATGTATGGAAAGATCTTATTTATATTCCACAAGTGTAACAGTTATTCCAATGTAATGGCAGCCCCCCTTTATTCCTCAGCATCATGCATTTTGTTCATTTTGTGATATATTATGTGGCTTTTTGGTGTAAATACACTTTTAGATCTTGTTGAATAGAATTTATGTCTTGCCTTATGGAAAACTTGTTTCATAATTCATTAATTATTTACTATTACTTGACCTTACAGTACATGAAAAAAACCTATCCCATAACTGTAATTTCAATTCTCTCTAGTGTGAAATCAATCACATTCCACATCTTTTATATTATTTAAAATGTGAATCATGACATTTTCCTTTGGATTTCTCCCGAGTTACCAAGAACTTTCAAACCTCAGTGTGTGGGAAATGTGCAGGCTGTTCCCTGCAGACCTGGGCCAAGCCCTGACTGCATTGCAAACACTGCAAAAACATTTTCAGTGGATGAGCTGCCCCTTCTTGTCAGTGGCACTGGGGCTGGTAAAGGCCAGGAGTGTTTTATAAAGATCTGCTTCATAGGATTTCTGTTTGCTTTGTGTACAAGTAATATTAAATAAGGACCTAGCTTTTAACTTGTATTTCCCTATCCCTACTACCCAAATTGTGCCAATAATGTTACTGAACAGGCTTGATGTGTGCACTTTCCAGTGCTGGGGGGAGCTCCTGGACAGCTGCACAATGCTGAGTCCACTTCTGGTATTTGTGTACCCTGGACTGTGTGAGGAGGGTGATGGGTGTTGTGTTTGTGTTTAAAGTTCAGGAACAATTGGGGAATGTTGTGGGAAGCAGCCTGGTGCACTCAAGAAAGTGATGGAAGTTCTGTTAGTGATCCTGATTTTCTGATTTCTTTGACAATAATTTCTGAAAATACATGAGTAGACAAAAGGAGTAATCAGTTATGCACTTGAGATTT
Organism: Trochalopteron elliotii; assembly: GCA_024734555.1. Taxonomy (NCBI): domain Eukaryota; kingdom Metazoa; phylum Chordata; class Aves; order Passeriformes; family Leiothrichidae; genus Trochalopteron; species Trochalopteron elliotii. The sequence goes on from JANPWX010000087.1 coordinate 6,713,225, forward strand.
GGAGGTTACTTTTTTCCTGAAAATCTGCAAGAGAAGTATTGGCAGAAACAAGAATTTTTAAACTATATTTTAAGCACGAGATACATTTGTGGAAAAAATTACATTTGTACCTCAGCCTGCATGAGCACAGAAGAATAAGATTTTTGTCCTTGACAAAAATCTTGCGTCTTATTATTAATTTCTTCTTCTTTTGCCTGCATGTATGGACATATTCTTTTGCTCTATGAGACAATTGATCAACAAAATATGCCTTTTCTCCATTTTTCATTCAGTAGTTAAATGCCAAATGTTCTAAGTTCTAAAACATGTCCAGATTGCCAGATTGTATCTTATGCAAACCCTGACTATTTTAGAAACACATATATAATCATATTAAGTGAAAGCCATTCTGGCTATCCAGCTATATATGCTTTTATGAATCTCAGATGTAATTGACAGTATTTAATTTTACTTAAGTAACAAAGGCTTTGTAAGTATAAATTTTCCTGATACCTGAGAATAGCTAGGAAAAAAATTCAGAGTACATGTAATATTACACAAGGAAATAAAGTTAATTTTCTTGAAATATACAGTAAGGTATATAAATGGACTTCGGGAAAAAATAGTAGAATGAAAAGTCTAATGCTATTTTCCTAAGCCACATTTGCTAAATGCAGACTTTTGCAAGGTCAGCAGTTATACTGGAGTTGAGAAGAAATGGCTTCAGTGGCTTTAACTTTACCAGTGCCCTTGATGAGGTGCAGAGTTGTCAGTATTCTCGTAAAATTCCTCAGTGATGGCTTCTTCTGTTCTCTTTATTTCCTTAAGTGAACATCTGTCTAATTGTTCACCTCCATTGCTTTAGTGCTTTCCTCATGCTTTCTCTGTTTCCAGACAATAAACTTTATTTTCTTCATAAGAATTCAGTCTACGCAAGGGTATTAGGCAGCTTGTTTGCACCTTTTAATTTCTGGAAGTTTTCCAGAAGGGCTTTTTGCTGTAGTTCCAATGGGTTCATCAGTGAATCATGTAACATAATGCAGCATTGTGTTTGGGTTTTTATCCGTTACCTTCTGTTTATAAACATCTGCTTGGAAATTTTCTTTTTGAATTTTTTTTTTAATATGTTTTACATTTTTGCATGTGGCATATGGGTAAGATACACAGTACCTGCTATTTTCTCAGGTGTTCAGGTAGGTACAGCCAGTATTTACCTTAACATTTGGGAAAACCCTAAGCTACTTGCTTAAAACCCCAGAATTTCAAGGTAGAATATGTGTTGGTTATTTAGCTGTGTAACAATATCTTTTAAATTAAAAGCAATTTAATAATTGAATGGCTACATTAAAACTTGCCATTAACACTTATGTTTGCAGGATTGCAGAAGGCATCTAAAAACTGTCTCTGTCCAGTAGAGAGTATTCTCAGAAACTTAGCATGCTGCTTCTCTTGTGTTCAGCTCTTTGTGTTCAGGGGTTTTTCTTCCTTTATAAATGGGAAAGATAGTGGGGGTCATTGGGGGGGGGTTAAATTATTTTTTTCCTCTTATCTCTAAAGTATTTTTATTAATCTCGCACACCTATTCTTCGGACAAATATTTAAAGTTGGAAGTAGGTGGTTGTTATGCTTTTCCTGATGATTTATTTGCTGTCCTGGCACGACTTCCTTCTTTTTTATGTACAAATACCTGTGCAAATATAATTTTTAAGGCATATTCTTCATCCTTCTGACCATGCAGTTCATTCACAAGTTATATTTTGGAAACAAGTGTTTTAGTAAGTTTAATGATGACAGCCTGTCTGCTCTCCCTCTATACTGCTGCATGAGACAATTATTTTCTGGATTACTTTTGTTATCTTGAGATCAAAATTTTATCAGAAAATTAATGTATATGTAGTAAATGAAAATTTCTAAGTTTTTCATGTTGATGGTGTTTAAAAATGAGACACTTGATTGTGAACTTTTTTCATGTTTACACTAAAGCCATTTTAAACTTTCTTAATTATTAGAACAATGGGATGTGGCCTTCTGACCCCTCCTGTCTGGGACTGCCTCATTGTGCATCTGTAAAATACACGGTCTGTAAAATACACTTTGATCTCAGCTTTTCAGACAACCTTGGAATTACCTTTCCTGTTTAATGATGTTTGGTTTTATGTCAGTGATTCCCGAGATGGGCCACGTTTGCACACAAATTTAATTTCAGCCTTTGTGTTTATTTTGTTCATGTTTTCTTTGTCACACCGTTCTTCTTTAGAAAGAAAGTAGAGAAAAACTTCCTCCTTTTGTGAGCACAGCTCAGGTGGCAGAAGGGCAGGTTTCCATATTCTGGTACTGATATTTTCCTGTGCATGCAGAAAGACTTCATATTTTTGTTCAAGTCTATGCTGTGTATATTGAGTGTATATTAAGAAGCTGATCCTGCCAACCCTTGTACAAGAAATCTTTACTAATGTGATTCAGTCCTTTTATTTCACTTTCTAAAATTACACACATATCAATGTGACCATTTTCAATGCATCTCTTAGCTTGGGAATGTGAACAGCTGGGGAAACAAAAGAGTTTGTGTATGTGTTTATTTCTTTGAGGATACTGTTCTGTAAGTTATCAGTGTTATATTGTTTAAATCTAGGAAATTGTAACCATGAACTGACAATTAAAATGGCTTAAATAGCTAATTATTCAGTTCTTTCATTTCTTTGTCCCATATATTTATTTCTACTTACGTTGAAGCATCCTGACATTATTCATGAGTACAGAAGTGATGACTTTTAACCATATTAACATTTTTATTTTTCCAAATATTAGGAATGGGGGGTAAGAACTGTACCTTCAATCCCTTGTCAAGCTTTGCCGTCCTCCCCAATAGCTGCAATGCGTTTGTAAACCTGCAGACGTCACTGTTCTGCCAATTAATTGTGCTGCAGGAGCTGTTCCCCCGCGCTCCGACCACGTTGGAAATGCTCTCTGCTCCCGTCTCGCAATTACAGCGCTTGGTTTTTAACCTGAAACAATTTCATCAGATTTATTTTAATATTGTTACTTCATTTTCAACTTTCCACTAACGGAGAGAGTGCGCTTTCCTTTCTAACTTGTAGGAGCCCTGTACTAAGACTTGTCTTTAATTATTAGTTATTGTTGTTTCAATAAAGATTTATGAACTACTTATTTTGTGTCATATAACATACCATTTTTAAGCAACATTTTTCAATCTGAACACAGCTTCCAGGAGGGCAAGCTGCCCAGAACATCAGTGATCTCACAGTTATTACTTTGTGTCATATATAATCTTGTTTTTTCCTGCAACAAATAAATCTTTGGGCCTCCCTGCAAAAAACATTTGTGGTTACAGTATAATAAAAATAAACCGTTTGTCGTGACTGCAGCTGACATTTATCAGCCTATTTGTGGGTGCTCTTTCTCTCTCTGTATAATACGGAACATAATTTGTCACTTTGTAAATACATTCCAGCCTAAATCCCTGCCAGCATCTGTTAGTGTTTGAAGGATTAATGCACTGCACAGTGCATGTCTGCACTTTCAGGCAACAACGTAGCTTATGGTTATGGATCATGAGAGAACAGGGAAAAAGGGTTCATTTTGTATTTACTTAAACATTGTTGCCCTTTTGACCATCATGCTTTTCTCCTCTTGTTTGTCATCTGGAGTGAGGATGCTGCTTTCTCTTCCCTCTGTGACGACTGCATGTGAAATCCTGCTGTAAGTTTTGTACACCACTGTGTGTGGAGCTGTACATGTAAGACAACACCTCTTTAATTTTATGGATAATTAACAATGGTAATAATGTGTCGCAATAGGGATGTTACTGGTTTAGTCCGTTTAGAAATTCTCCTTTTCGCCCCATCTTCTGCCATTTCCAACAAATCCTTTACCCTGTTGCCTCCTACATGGCTTCCTTCTCAGCCATGAGTTCTTTTATTATTTAATAAAATAATCTTAAAGGTTTATTTAATCTTAAAGGCTTCAAATAGAGTGAGGTTTTTAAAAGGAAAAAAAGCCTGTAGCTTCTAAATTATCCCAATGCTGTTTGCCTTGTTGCTCTCTTGGAAAATGCATTCTGCTATCACTTCAGATCTTGCAGAATGAAAAGAATTGAAAGCATCTGAATAGGAGGCTCTCCACAGCTGAGATTCTCTTACATGTTCCCAGGCTCTCTTGATCATTCTCTAAACAAGGAGATATGTTTATTAGAATAGTAAACCATACACATGATGTTATATATTGCCAAGATTATTTGAGATTCCCCAAGATAAATTCAAATGAGCTTTACAGGAATGGGTGTTTGGAGACGGAAAGAAGTGATCTATATCCAGGGAAAAAAAGAAAAAGTCCAGCTTAAAGTTGGGTCCCAATTAATTACCCACAGTTCATGTGCATTAAGAGCTAAACAAATTCCTATTGCCAAAAATCTACAGTAGATTTTTGTTTAAATGCATGTAATTTTTTGTTGTTGAAGCAAATGCGTACTGTGTGCAATGGAACCATGTCCATCCAGGAAAAGTCAGAGCATTTGGAGCCTACTAAATGAAGTATTCTGAAGTTATAGTCCAGCAGATTTTGTATGTTTTTGTTCTCTCTCGTTATGGAATAAATAATTCTTAAAATATCTTTAGGAGAATTACTTCTTTTGCTCTTTCTAAGCATGATTTAGGATTGCTGGGGCATAGTTTACTTCACTGAAAATATTAATTTCATAAAGAAATGCAGATGTTTTCCCTTTTTTTCCTTTATAATTATCTTCAGAAGATATGAAAGGCCAAATTTACAGAGATACTGATCTAAGAGTTAACTAATGTAAAGATTATGAAATAACATTATTGCTTATTGTAGTGGTAAGTGGTATTTATTACAGAAGATTTATTAAAAAAGGATATTAAAATCTGAAAAATGAAGCAACCACAAAGAAACGAATGAGTGTAATGTGTAGACATTTGCTAATAGAAAGAGATAAAGTTCTAAAACTATTGGGAAATTTAAAATGGTGATTGCATGATAAGTCAAATAGACAAACTGTACCTAGAGACTTGAGTCCCATTTTTGTATTTGGATTTTAAATTATAGGTAAGTTAAGTATTTAGATGAAGGAAAAATTTTGCTTTGAGCAGTGATTTGTTTCAATGTGAGGACCAAATTCCAGGTTGGTGTATGCCATCCTCAGGAGCTGAACTCCTTCCTATCAGGCCATTTTATCACTTTTCCACATCTCTCACCTTCAGAATTTCAGGCTCATGTGTTTTACATTTAATCTCCATCTAAGGGAAAATCTCTGTTGCTTTTATAACCCAGCTGAGCCAACATTAAATCTCCAGTTCAGATGTTTGTTCGAGCTTATTGTGTGTGGGGACAACTGCAACTTTTAGACTTGCACTTGCAGGACAATCCTACAACAGCTTGAGGGCTTCAGGTTTTTCTGAAGAGGCCTTTAAGTTGTCATTGATGCCAGAAAGATAAACACTGTTCTCTGCCAAACATGCATAATTGTTCTGGAGAAGGGATAGAGACAAAGAAAACAATGGTACTAATAATTTATTCTTCATGATAAAATGTTGGTCCAAGGCTGATCAGTAATCTGAGGCTCACACTGACCCATTACATCTTGATCTGTGTGCTGTTCTCTTGACTCGGATGAAGGCAACCCCTGCAGGAATTCCATTTTTGTGAAAATAGGGGAAATCTAGTCACTTAAGCAGGAAGAACCAGGCTTTACAAATTAAGGTTTTGGGAGAGGTCACACGCAGCATCAGACTAGGACAGGATTGAGCAAGAAGAACAATGGAAAAATTTACACCACTAAATTACAACCAAAATACAGATAAAAAAAAACACATCAGGAAATAGTGAAACCAAGTATTACTAAATATTTTTTTTTCTAATGAAAGAAAGGAAATCCTTTTCATCTCTGATTTTCATGAAGAATCAAGTTAGTAAGCTATTTCTTTGTACATCTCATAAATGGGTTAGTAAAATGGTTAATATTTGGGAAATTGGTTTGTGTTGTCTTGCATAAAGTTAATGGAAATTTGAAAGTGCTGCACAAATACTGCTGATATTGGAGGGAAGAGGAGGGAGGAAAACAGAAAAATGAGTGTAAAAATGTCTTCTAATGAACAAAAAGAAGCAAAAGGTCTTCTAATGAATTTGATTGAGGTATCCCAAAGGTGGCAGAAGAAGACATGATTAAAGCAGCTCCCAGAGGTGCTGGATTGCTCTAAAAGCAGTGGGATTCATCCATCCCCATCAGCCCCAAGGAGCTGCAGAGCATTCAAAGCACACAACCAGGTGAAGCTGCCATTGCATAAATGCAGTTTTGCATGAAGTACCAAATGTTGACTACATTAGGGACAATAATATTTGCAGTCCTAATCCTGAGTGAAAGCCTTTTTCCCCATTAGGTACCCCCATAAATAGTGCATGGCACTGGCTATTGACTGTCATAAGCTATGTGTCAAATTGTCAGATGTGCTTCTAAAACATCCCCTGCTCCCTCCTCAACATGGAAATAGGAGTTTATCTGGGCATTGCTTGTCATATGCTGAGATTTGGTTATTTGTTTACCTATTTCCAGATAATTCCACAGATTTTTCATCAGCTTTGATGTAAAATTCTTTTTTCCTGAAGATTTTCTTTCTCAGACAGCCTATCAGAACTATCTGCATTCCAAGACGTTGTCATGAAGACTTTTCTGTATTAAATTAAACCTCTTTTTTACCAATTGATTCTACTTTCAGCTCCTCAAAGTCAGACGTTCCTGTTGTTGTGCTAAGTATTCAGTTTTGAGTTAAGGACTTTTAAATATTGAAGATGTACACACACTGTTTTCTGGGAGTAAAATTATACAGTAAATTATGTAGTGTCCACTACGGTGCATTATAAGTAGGCCCTCACAAAATGACTTGTACTTACACAAGATACAGGGGCTACAGCATATTTATTAAGACTCTTCAACTCTGTATGAAACTGGAGCAGTCAGAAGTAATGGTGTCTGCTGAAAGATTCTTTATCATATGAATTTACTTTTAGTCATCTATTATTTATTTCAGCTATTTTATATGCCATTATAATAAATATTATGACAGAGAAAGCTTTTATGCTTCAACTTATTGTACTGCTCTTCACTTCCTTGCAATCCTTCAGGAAAATGTAGCTATGCTTTACCTATATTTAACGTAAATCATCACTTACATTTGAATGAAAAATTCACTATGAAAAAAGGCTCCTTCTTCAATACCAAGACACAAATGCACAATCATGTTTACTGCCAAACTACTCTACCATGCAGTGTTCATTTTTAAACAATTTTTAAGCTATAAAGTGAATGCATTGCATATAGTGAAATAGCTGGCTTTCTGGGGGTTTTCACTTTTGTGTTACTTTCTGGCTCAATAAGCATTTTTCTAGCATGAGTGCAAAGTATAGCCAATTGCACTTAAGCATTTTTAATATTTTTGCTCCAATAGGGAGCAGCTTACATACAGAACTGAATAAGCTGTTTTCTGGAGTTGTGTAGAGTAATGAAACTTACCTGGAAATATTGATGAAAGGCTCTTAGAACTGGGTGTGAAACATGGAATACAAGATAACTTTTTCCTTGCACTTTTCAAAGTGTTATTGTGTTGGGTTTAGAAGAAGACTTGTTTGGAACTGGAGATTGATTTGCCTTTGGCTGTTTCTTCAAAGGCACTACGTTGATGCCTGGACATTGTTAGCCTTGAACTGCTTGTTGGGCTTCATGAAATACAAATACTCCCTTCCCAAACTCAAAACTCTCAGCTGGTTCTGGCTGACCTGGGTTTCGCAGGGTTCAGCAGACAGAAGAGGTGTGCCCACCCTTTGTGTCTGTTCTCCTCTGGCCACTTTTGGATGCAGTTGGGACATTTGTCCTGGGTGTCTGCAGCAAGGTCAGCAGTTCATTTTGCACAGCCTTCCAGTGGCACCACGCAGTTATGATCCTGTGGTTTAGAAAAGAGCTCTTTAAATTATTCTACACTCATTTCATTTTCTACTTTCTCCTCAAATTATGTAATTGAAAATAAAGTAGTAGAGGGAACATTAATACCTTTTGTCAATTTGATTTTCAAAATTCTGGAGTTTCCTGCCTTAGTGTATTGATTTGATGATGGCAGTTTAAAGACTGTCTCCTGTATTTGGGAAGGTGGCAAGTTTCATTTAAGATTTCACGACATAAAACGAGGCATAATTCAGTACTGGAAACATGTGAAGTGAAGTAGTGAGAGACATCAGCATAATACAATTATGACACAGTAGATCAGGATTTGCAGCATACCATTAACAATCAGTTCTGACTGCAGAGAACAATTACAGTTAAGACGCCTTTTAGCAAAAATGATTTTTTGTTTTATTTTTTATTAAAAACCCCCTATTCTTCTATACATATCACAATATCTGACACCTAGGCTTCTAGGGAAAGAGGGAAAACATTATAGCAGAGGTAATTCTGAGCTGCTCTAAGAAAACAAACATAAAACCTTCTACTTGTCATTGAATGGAGATATTCTTACATTATTAAGAACATACTTTGCAAGTATATTGCCTTATTCATAGGTTTTTTTAAAAAGGTATTGTGATATAAGTAACAGTGGGAAAATCTGGAATAAAAATGAATTGATACAAAAGGCTTAGCATTTCACAGTCTCTGACTGTAGTAGGAACTGGTGGTCTACAGAAAGCCTCTGTTCAGTGAGAGGTGCTGGATTCTCAGTTGAGAGGAGAATCTGAAACAAAAAAGTTGGGGAACTTGCCTGAGCTCATGGTACATTAAACTGATTTCTTCCCCACTTGTGCTTGGAGAAAACACTCACACTTGGCTTCTTGAGTGCCTTCAGAAGCTGAGGTGTCAGGTTCTGAGTGCTTTGGATGTCCCGTGCTCCAGTTTTTCCTGTGAGGAAAACAGAGTAAATGTGTGTGTCTGTGCTCAGTATGTGCCTTCTGTGCATGTGAAGGAAATACAGGCTGCAGCCATCAAGGTTTTAAACAGCAAAAGCAGGGAGAAAGTTGAAAAAAATATTATGATTTTGAAATCATAATTACACAGAATCAGTAGCAGAAGCCTAATGGGTGACACCAAGAGGAAAAGCATTACCTGAGTGATATTGTGTGGACTTGAATCCTTGTCCCCAAGAGGACAGTACCTGACAGCTTGTGGTCTAGTCTGTTGAACTACTTGATTATTATGTTTTTTGACCCCCTTATGTCCCTGTATTTGTAGCATTCTTTTCCTTTTACCCTTGGGAGAGCCAGGACAATGTTTCAACTGAGGAAAAGAGAGGCAAAGTAAACCCAAGCATGCACACCATTTCTGTAGTGAGTAAACAGCTTTGAATTGCACAGCTGAGGGGAAATTGTTCTGGAGCTCTATTGCATAATGGAAGGCAGCATCATCTTTCTCAAATCTCTGACCATCAAACAGAAGAAAATATTTACCCAGTGGGGCAAAATGAATTCCAGAATGATGTGCATATTGTGGGGGTAAAAAAATCTCTTTGTAGCAAAGTTTGGTTTAGCATTTTCCAACTCCAGCAATTGATACTTCCTATGGAGACTGATTCTGTTGAAATTTTAGTTATGTTTCTTTTGCTGGCCTGATAAGTTTGGCTGGAATGGGACAAGAGGAATTGGAGTGATATTCTGTTTAAACCAAACCTGCAAGGCAGTTGTAGCAAGCAGAATAGGTACTAGCAAAATAGAAAACTGATGCAGGGAGAAAAGTGCCAGATGTAATGAAATGGGGAGATCAGATGGGTCACTTGAGCTTGGGAGACAATGGGAGACTCTTCCTGGCATCCTTCTGTGCTGGCTTGTGTGCTGCTGTCCTTTCTTTCCTCCAGCAATGCTCATGGTATAACCTTGTAATCCCAGCAGATCCCTATTGCAACCACCAGCTGCTTGTGATGACTTTAGTGTTGTGATGAAAATGGGCTTTTGCTTCATTTTGTTCTGAGATCTGGAGTTTCAAAATATCTGGAAACAGAGATCTTAAAGCTGAAAATTGTGTTTTGGGATAGTGTGTTCTCTCCTAGGTGAAAAGTTGGCTTTAGTGATATATAAAATTTCTTTTGAAGACACAGAATCACAGAATTATTTGGGTTGGACCTTAAAACCCATCTTGTTCCATCCCCTGCCATGGATGCTCCAAGCCCCATCCAGCCTGGCCTTGGACACTTCCAGAGATGAGAGTCCACAACTTCTCTGGGTAACCTTTGCCAGGGCTTCCCCACCCTCACAGGGAAATGCATTTATGATATGCCCTGGTAAATTCTTACTGTATAAAGCGCTGTGTAGAATGATCTGTTGTTTTCTGTAGTCAGTTTATATTGTTTTTTATATCACCTACTATGAGAAATTGATTTTTTTTGGATTAATATGTGCCAATATCAAGTTAGCTGTTTTTTATAGGGTATTTACTGATTTCTTTTCCTATTGGTACGGTGCCTAAAAAATAGCATGTATCAAGAACAGCACTTACTCTACTTTTTATTTCATGAGTTACATAAGTTTCACCATCAAAATCAAAGCAGAAAGATACCTATTAACCTTAACAGTGCTTTGAGTCGATTCATTGCATTATATAAAGCTGTGCATTACACAGTGTATGTTTGTAGCAGAATCACCAAATCACAAATGCTACTTTTGGCACTAAATGTTGTGCTCGTCCATCCCTTTTGATGATTTGTATTCACTCTGGGGTTATAATGTTAGACAAGGGAATCAGACAAGTTTCATAACACATTTACTGTAACGTGATACTGTGAACTGAACTTGCTGTTATCTTTTTTTATATTTTCTCTTGTTCCAGCATAAAGCCAAGGTAGAGGCAATGACCTTAGACCTTGCTTCTCTTCAGAGTGTGCAGCACTTTGCTGAAGCATTCAAATCCAAGAATCTGTAAGTACTCAGAAAATTAGATGTAATAATTTCTTGTTATTTTAATGTCTTTATCAGCTGAGCACAGTTGGCAGAATCACCACAGTTGGATGGATCACCAACTGCAGATAGTGAATAATCTTTGCACAGGAATTTTTTTCAATGTAAATTAGAGATCATTTGTTTTCATTAAAAAAAAAAAAAGAAAAAAAAAATACAGATCTCCTATTATTTGATGTGTAGCCCCACTTTTAAAGTTTTTTTTTTATCCTGTGGCTGTTGAAAAAGACCAAAGCTGAATTGCATAAAAACAGCTAAGGCAACTTTTAACAGTTCTGCAGTGGTTTGGAAGAGGTCAGGGATGAATAATTAGCGTACTACTTGTCTTACTTTGTTTTCTAACCTTCTCTCTCCTTTTAATTTTTAAAGCTTTAAAAAATATAGCCCTATGATCCAGACAGCTCCATTTTCCAGACCTGCATGTGGAGTAGTCCATAACAAAAAAAAAGAAAAAGAAAAAGGGGAGAGGTTGTGATAATGACATCACTTAACAATAGACAAATTTATATGGTGATAACCAGGTTAGATTCCAAGTGGTTTGTTTAATTTAGCTTGAACAGAGCAATGAATGTCTGAATTGAAGAAATTATTTGAAAGCTTTTAAGTAATGACAATAAATTCCACACTTTGTGCTTTTTTTCCAGTTTGACCCATTGATTGTTTTGCATATTCAAAATTAGCTATTTTCTGCTAATATTTCTGTAACTGATATGCATCTTACTCTCAAGAGAATATGATCTCTTAGACAGCTTTGAAAATACATTGTTGTAGAGAAAATATATAACAAAGAGTGTTTTTTTCACTTTTGAAACACTGCCAAAGCTAAATCTCACATGGATAAATAGATGACATTTTAGTACTTATAGGTATTTTAGATTCAAAGAATTGTCAAAACTTACTTCTAACAGAAGTTTCTTTCCTGACAAAATCCTTAGTATCAATATTTTCTTATCATGTCATCTTCATATATTAAAATTTCTTGAAAGACTAATCCTTGCAGTATTGCTGCTTTAGTACTAACTTGTTTTTGTGGTGTGAGAGCAGTTGTGTTTTAATTTAGAATCTTCATGCTTTTAATATGCTACATTTCTTTAAATGTATGGGTGCAGTGGAAAGTCAAAACCACCCTTCTTCCAAATACAGGTCCTAACCTGATTTGTGTTTTGTAGCTCATACCATGGTTGTTCTAGCTAGTCCATTAGGTATGCATGTTTATAAATCCTTGGAAGTGATGAAGCCAGATCTCAATTTTTGCCAGAGAACTTAGGAAATGAGAGGATCTAGAATCAGTAAAACCTGTTTTGTTTTTGTTGGCCTACCCCGTTCTACCAACAGTGTAGGTCTGTTAAGCTACACTGTCAGTGATGGACAGGCTTTACTAACATTTCACTCTCATTTTATTTGGAAAAAACATTTAGTAATGGACAGCATCTAAAGCCTCTGCCTTGCCTTCAGGCCTTAAATATGTGCTCAGATGTGCCTGTGTCTGGCAGGACTCATCCAAGTCTTATGTTAAAGTCTATGTTCTATATCTGTAGTGAGACTTGTGAGGTTTTGACCAAAACGAATTTCCAGTTCTATTTTGTTTAAAGTCTGGGACTGGATGGAAACCAGACCCCACACACTGCCTGCAGCACTGGGTCTTTTATCTGATGCAGATACAGAAGAGTCACCTCACAATCATCGGCAGAGGCAGGAGGGTGGACTCGAAGACCTACCAGGTCTTTCTGGCCTCTGATTTTTTTGTGATTTAACTATGTCTGGGTAAGTTTGGAAAAGCAATTATGTGGCAGAGGATTCTCATTGCTGCAGTGGTGGGCTTTTCAGTGTTTTCCAGCTCTAATGAACACTAATGACCTTTGTCTGTCTCCTCGTTTGTTTGTTTTGCCGCTGTGTCCAGAGGCTTTTGTCACCTTGGGGATTCCTCTGCACCAGTGGCTTTATGAGCAATTGGAAGGAATCTCACAGGCTCCAGTGACAGACTGAGCCTTGCTCTTTATGCTTGGGCCAGTCTTGTCAGCTGGCAGCCAAAATTTCTGAAAAGGGGTCGATATCCCTGTAGGAGAAGCACGTTGTGCTGGATTCCCCCCCTTCCCCATGAGGGACCTGTCACTCCTGTTAATGAGTGTAGGAAATACATCAAGAGAAGAGGGTTTCCTTTCTCTTACAGATTTCTCAACAATAAAGCAGGTAGGAAAAGCAAATAAAGTGCTTGTTTTTGTTTCAAAACTGTCATTTGAGTTCTGAGCTGTATAGGTCTTGGTTTATGGGAAAAACCACAATACTTCTAAAATGTCAAGGAGAAATTTTGTACGAGCACACAAATTTTAATAAAGGCCTGTATTTTATTTCTCGCAGCATTTAGTGTGAAGAGGCCTTTGGTATTCAGTGGTGAAGATCTTAAACTTCTCTGTGCAAGTAGTGAAATTCTCTGTATAATTTCTCTGGTCCACTGTTGGTTTCTGGGACACTGGTATTTTCCAGAACCTGTTGATCTTGGTGACACATGAACTAATACCTGAAAATTTATAAAATAAATAATAGGTAGGCATGCCTTCTGAAATTCTGCTTTTCTGACGCACTTTATGGCTCTAGGTGCTATTTTTTGTCAGCAGATGTAAGGGTGTGCTCATAGTCACATCACAGCCTGGGACCCTGTTCTTCCCTGGTTGATCGCAGTTGGAAAATAGTCTTGAAGAACAGATCTCCTCCTGGATGAGAAAACTAAAATGGAACAACTCCAGAAAAAGGATCCCTAAATTTTATTGTGTTAAAACCTCTTACAGCTGGGGAAGCTGGTGGTTTTTGTATTGCAGAGAGCAGAGGGGAAGTTGCTGAATCTGCAAATCTCTTTCCTTAATCAAATAAGTTGTAGAAAAAAAAAAAACCAAAACCCTTCTTGAATGTGCTTGGGAATCTGAGAGATTGTGGAAACCACATGAAGAATGAAGAAATGTCATCCTCTGCTCAGCAGGAATTTAACGGGGCTGGTTGCATGCAGGAAACAAATGATGCAACAGAGGGAGCCTTGAGAAAAACATAAATAATAAACGGGAGGAAAGAGTTACTCTGAAAAGAAATATTTAATATGAATTGGAATAGTACTTTAAAGCTAAGAAGCTTTCCTTGTTTGAAAGGAGAAGTCAGATGATTCATCTATATTATCATACTTCTGAGATTTGGTAGAAATCTTTTATTCCTGTATGGATTTGTTAGGTGTTGCAGAGTTGTCCACAGATGAAATCTCAGCTCTGAATATATAAACACTGGTAAATTATGCCATATTCCTATAAATATATTCTAGAAAATCCTTCATCCTCTCAGAAAAAAAAAGAGAGTTTTTTGTTTGCATTATCTATACTCTTGAGTTGATACAGCTGTTTCTCTTTCTGAGACTTTTTTATCCATGCAGTTTCAAATAAAGCCTTGGGCAGAAGGGTTTGGAAGATTATTTTAGATCCTGCAGTTCTGTGATTGCAGCACTCAAACTTCCTCTAGGAACAGGACAGTGCCCTCCAGTTTTTTCTGCTCTCACAGTTAGAAGGATTCTGTGGGCAAAATAAGGTAAAAACCTAAATTAGTTGGATCTCCCAAAGTCAACCTTGGGAGAAGACAGAGTAAAACAATATTGCTGTTTAGTATTTGGGCTAGCATTGTAGCACAACCTGAACTCAGTGTGACTAACACATAAAATGGATCTCCAATAAAAAATAGTGCTCAAGGATTTCTAGCATAATTTTTTTTCAGAGAAAGCCAGCTGTCTTTTAGTATTTAGTATTTCTGGCTTGTTTTCTGCAGATACATTCCCCACTGGATATTTCCACCAGGAGTGAATGAACTCCATCTTCCTTCCTTCCTTGTGAAGACAGTGCTAACGTTAGGATGGGAATGGGAAAAGAGATCTCAGTGCACCTCAATGGCTGGATTTGTTCAAGTTGCTTCTTTTATTCTGTATCAAGTCTTTCCCCTCTGCTGGTTTCCAGCTCAGGCAGTTCATTGAATGTCTCTGTTATGGAAAGTCAAATAAATGATCTGTTTGTAGTAATGTTCTGGGCTAAGATGGATTTGGCATGAGCTGGTTTTTGTGCAGCTGGCAGAGGCAGACCAACCAATCTTTCATATTAGTGTTTTGGAACTAAGAAACACTGAATTGAATCTGCTATTCATTGAGTGGGCACGATGTGAGGAATCATGGTTGGTATTAATGCCCCTTATAGAGAAAATGACAGCCCTCCTGTGATTGTACAGAACATTGAAATTCAGTCAGGGTCAGTACTGGATAACTAAGGGTCTGTACAATTGGTGTTTGTGTAGGAGTGTAGACTTGTGCATGTGGCACCTTGGTTTGTATTTCTCAGTTTGATCATCCCATACTTGACTGAAACCTGCACACTTAAACTGTGGGACAGCACTGATATTTCAGTTCTAAAACTTCCAAGACAGCACTTGTTGTCAGTATTTACAGCCATGGTGTCATGGCATTTGCCCTGTCCTCATCATAAGAACACTTCCATGATCAGAACAGCAGGCAGGAGTGAGCAGGAAAGTTATAGATGAAATTTTCTGTGCATTTGTAGTTTTCAGTGGTGCATGGTGCCACTTGGTTTGAATTAAAGTTATCTTCTGCCAAACAGTAAGGCTTTAATTTAGTGTTCTCTATGTTTGCGGGGGAAAAGCTGAAATCATCCTGAAAAATCTTGAATTACTCCAAAGATGTGAAACAATGTTTGCCAATAGCTACTGCTTAGAATTTTCTGAATTCACAATTATGCAGGACTTCCAGATGTAGATCTTCACTGCAGTTACTTTCCTACACTTTAAAACAGGAATTTTTTATTTTTTTGTGGTAAGAATTGGCATAAGCTAACAGTTTACTCACTAATGATGTGTGTAGAAATATGGAAAAGACAGCAGTTATGAATTATGGCTCTCCATTTGGAAGTTTAGTCTTTTCTTATTTTCCTAGCCAGACCCAAAATGGAGTGGGCCAGGTTTTCAGCTGGCTTCCTTAGCTGAGGCCCCAAACTCTGTAACTGCATTCATTTTTCATGCTACAGGCAGAAGTGTGCTGAAACCTTGCAGGTGCAATTAAAATTTTGGAGCCTGATGAAAAGTCAATCCAGAATATGATTTTTCTGCATTTCCATATATTATAATTGACATATTGCAGGTGTGTTATTTTTGATTCCAGTTGAATGACAATTAAATCATAGATACTGTGTGATAAATTCTATGCACACCTGAGAATACATATGTAAAAATGGAATCTGCTTAGCAAATATAACTTAAAATAAACTTACAAATGTAACTTTAAAAAGATCTGGAAAAAATGTATCTATGATTCAGATAAATTATCAGTGATGCCATTATGCCAAAATGTTTAATGGTTTTGTAGCTGATGTATCTCTGTCAGAGATGATTGTTGCCACTGCTCATTGTCTTTCCAAACCTGAACATATTTTATATCACTGTTCAACTCTGTTAACTCTTTGCCATTAATAGAATTACCTTTCGTGAATTAAAACTAGTGACAGTTGTAGATTTTACATTTTTCAGCTTGGAGTACAGTTGGCATCAGGGCAGTGCCACTGAGGCACAAACTCCTGGACAGCATTGTGCATTTTGAGATATCAAACAATACCCACACTAAATTAAGAAACATGCATAGTTCAGAAGTTACTGTTGCAGACAGCACATACCTTAAATTTAAATAAGATCAAAGGCTGACTACATTTGAAACGTACATAATAATATTAGGGTAAAACGTTTTTTCACTTTGTGGTGATGCTGTGCCTTATTAAAGCCTAGGGATTGGTTTTCTGCATAAATAGTTTTTCTTTTTTCTTCTTTCTTCTGGTTTTAAGCTCTTGTACACAATTACCCCTTTGTGGCAGCATGTGTCAAGTCATGTGGATCCAAAATCTATTTCCAGTATTTTATGAATGAAAAATTAAAAATCTCAGAAGCTTTAGCCTTTCCCCCTTTTCCTGGAGGCAGATGTTTTCATCAGATCACCTTTCCTTTCATCTGCTCTATCGTGGACATACCTTTTGCCTCAGAATATTTAAATTTTTATTTTTTTTTAAGTAAAGTCTGTATTACTTCACCATAACTTTGCAGAGTTAGATCCAAAAAAATTATGAAGTGTTTTTACACATTACTAGCAACAAGATTTTGTTTGGTGTTTGTTACATGGCTTTATGACTATAACTGTGCTGTCCAAAATTTCCTAACCTGCCTCTTGTCTTTGGACACTTTGCACTCACTTCTTGCTACCCCAACAAAGAAACCTTGAAAACCCTCCAGGACTTTCTGCTCAGCACCCTGGTTGTTCTGGTGCCCATTTTCAGCCATGTCTGTCTCTAAATCCAGGGTGAGTCTGAGATGGCTTGGGGCTCTGTCTTCCTAAAAAAAATTCCACAAGATGCACCAGCTGTGAAAGCTGTTTTGAGCATCCAAATAAGTAAAATATGTATGATTAATATGATTAATAGCTGATTAAAACATATTCTGTCACAAATATACCAAGGATTTTTGAGCATTATGGTGTAATGAGTTCTGAGAAGCTCTGTGCATTTAATTGATGTTGCCTTTTAAAAATTCTGAATTAAAAGGCCAGAATATTTAATTACATATACATTAAAATATATTTAGTCTATTTAGTTAAATACTTTCTAGGGGAGATAATTAAAACACAGAAAGCAGAGTCTTCTGGCACTTGGGTAGGGAAACCTCACTGCTGGCCTGAGACTGGTCACGGATCTTAGAATTCAAAAATTTGTGTAATAGACTGAAAAGGTTGTATTTCTTTATTAGCTGTTCCCCAAAATCCCAGAGGATGTCAAAGTACATTAATTTCCATCACTGCATGGAATCCTTCAGGTCTGAATGGCAGCACACAGGTGCTGGAGGGGCTTTCTGAATTCTCTTGCAGCTCTATAATCTCTGGGCAAAACTGTGAAGAGTCATTGGCAAGAGAAATGCTCAAAATCCATGAGGTGTTTTATTCTTTGAATGATCAACCATGATCCTAAAAACATTTTCCAAGGTTTGAGCTGTTTTCAATTGAAAATATTACAAATATGTAATAACAGTAGTAACTGACTTTTTTTTTTTTTTTGGTGAATTGTAGCTTTCTTTTTCTAACAAGTTCTTACTGTGTGCAAACAAAATTTGTATGTTTAGAGTACATGCAGAAACAACAAATCATTCCATGGTTATTACAAAAAAGAATATTTCTTTCGATCTGGTTGTCTGTGACTTCATGTGAATGTTTGTAAATAATGATTTGCTGCCAGAGTTTGAAAAAGATGCACCACTTTGAGGCAGCAAGTGTCCTTAGGTGGGCTGCTGAATGAAAATTACCAGATTCTGGATATTTTCATTGCATCTCTCTCTTATTAATTTCTGAAGGTGCAGGTTGATGAGGGGTTATTTTGGTAGTTGTCCCCTCACCATATAGCTAAGAAAAAATAATAAAGGGAAAACCATGACAAATGAATGTTTTCTGTTTACTTCCAAATCAGTTGAGGCCTCTGTTCTTTCTCCAAACATTTATGAAATTGTACACTGAAGATTCTAGAGAGGTAACGAATAAAGATTGAGGGATGGCTGACCTATGTGGCAGGATGCAGATGATGTTTTAGGAAGGCACAGGAACAGCTGCTCATAGTAATTCCCATGTATGTGTTTATGAAGAAAGAATCAGAACAGTTTCAGTCCACTCCCATTAATCTCTTAGAAGTGGGGCAAAAGTATTTGCTGATCAACAGTGTCAAACCCTGCAAAGAAATCCAGTAGGATGAATTGCAGAGAATTTTCCTTGCTTCTGGCAGGAGGTCATCCATCAGGACTCTTAAGTCCTGTGTTAGAGACTTGCCCTAAAATGAAGCCTGTCTGACAAGGATCCACATTTCTGTCTGCTGGCAGTTGGCAATAAGGGTTTAATAAAGGTCTGCTGACCTTTTAGGCAATATTTCTAGAAAAAGGGAAGTTAGACATTAAGCATTTGTTTCCAAAATTCATTGAGTTAAGCAGTGGGTTTTTTTGTTTTTGCATTGAACAAGTAAACATTTAAATATTTTTGTGTCAGTATTAGATTATACATGGTTCTGAGTTTTACTGCTGCTGTCTGAACCCTGACTTAATGATTTTCTTGTTGCTCAGTTCCCTGTCTGTACTGCTTGTAAAACTGAGGAGGATTTCTGGAAATGGTTATTTAATTCACCCATTTTCTGGAGAGCCATAAGCTTCTCTTGCCTGTTGGATATTCCTTTTGTGAATCTAGGCATTCCCTGATGGAAAGAAGTACAGCTTTCTAACTTGCAGAGAAAGCAACCTGGGTGTTCAGGGTTATGGGGTGGAAAAGTTTGGTGGGCTGTGACTTTGCTTCTTTGTGGAAGAGAAGTCACAGCTCTGCCTTCTTTACTGGCCGTGACAGAGGTCTACAGTTGCTTATGGGACTTTGGGGATATGGTGAGGCCTTTTCTGTTGAATTTCTGTGTAATTCCAAACAGTGTGAACTTTTCAAATCACTTGAGAAGTGCCCCAGATGGTGTGACATTCTGCTTCATGGGAAGATTTGAAAGTATTCCCTTTGCATACTCTCTGGTTAACTATTTCATTACGTTTGAAATGGGAGAACACCAAAGCCAAGAACTCTGTTGACATTTTGGTGGTGTTTGTTTAACCTCCTAGTGCACAGGCTACATTTGTTGAAAAATATTATTCTTACCTTTGCAAATCATCAGTAATTAATTCCCTTGGAAATATCTACTGCTGCACACAGCCAGCTTGGGAGGCTGCTGACAGATCACAGTTTTACATCAGGTGCTAACAAATTGATTATTAAATTTCATAACTAACTGATTTATAGCAACAATTTAGTTTCTGTATCTCTCTAATGTATTCACTTACTGTATTTTCAAATAGTGCAGAGGAGTTGGATTGCTTGGTTGCCTCTAATGGTGAATTGTGCACAGCATGTGAGATCTGAATGACTTCCCCAGTGCAAAGGTTACTAAAGTATCAGAGGCTTTGTGAAGTGCACAGAATATTAGCTGCATTTCAGCTCAGGTATTCACATTTAAGATTCTCCTGGCTAATTCTACATTCTTTTCATATTTCACTAAATTGTAGGTACACTTACCAGCACGGGGAGGGTTTTCTGGGATTGCTGTGTACCTTGCAGTTGGAGCAGTGAGTTCCTGAGTCTCAGCAGTGGCTACCTGATAGAGCAGAGCAGATTCAGTTCAGTTCAGGTCCCAGTGCCCACCTAAATGGCACTGGTAGCCCACCCTAGCTCCCTTGGTGGGATGTAAATCACTGCCTGAGGACATTTTAAGGGGACACAGAGGCAAATTTTCATAACACTCTGCAGGGTCTGAGCTGTAGTGTTTCCAAAAATATCTAATGGGTGGGTGTCATGGTTAGAGGGAGCACTTGGTCATGTTGATACCAGGAGTAAACACCATGGAAAATTTCCTTTGCTGCTGACATCCTTTGTTGGCCTTAGCTGTGCCTTTGATGCAGAATCACAAACTGAGGGGGGATTTTTTTTCCTTGGGCTCAGGAGGAAGCCTCATGCAGATCCCAGCAATGTTTTTAATGCACTTGTGAAATCAAGGTCATAGTTGTGCTATCACTTGAAAATACTCCTGTCATAAAGCAGAGCTGCAGTGCCAGATGTGTGGTGTGAATTGTCACATATCTTAAAACTTTTGTCCCTGCATAATGATATGTTCAGTGACACAGAGCTCTGCACCATTGAGATTAGAATCTGTCATCTGTGGCTGAAATTCATAACTGCACAGTGGCTGTTACCCAGGTAATCTCATTCATTTCCTGGTGTGCAAATGGCCGGGTCACAAAAACTTAGATGACAATTTTCAGTAATTGGACCTTTGTTAGCAGTCTGACGAGAGACACTGATAGCTTAATGGACGTGGATCCAAATCTGAGAGGAGGCTTTTTTCTGAGCTGAAATGAAGCACAACATCAGTGTCTATTCATGCAACCCTTTAGGTTTCTTTTCTGTGAAGTTATCTAGGAAAAAATCCTTTTTTATTTAGCATTTAAAACCCCTAATGCTAATTAAAAATAAAGGAATTCTAAAAGGGAATCTGATACTAACTTTTCAGTAAGATAACTGTTTAAAATGTTTCTGTATTTATTTTTCTATTTCTTCACAGACTTTTTATAATAAAATATTGTAAATAATGTTAATTTTACGGTCTCTTAAATCTGAATTACTTTTACTTTGAAAAATGAGAATGCACTTTGAAAAATACAAATCTCATAAAATGGACTGAAGCATAATTTTATTTCTTTTATAAAATCCAATTAAATATCCTAAAAATTTAAAAATTACTAAAGTTTATAATTTCATAGCTCTAGAATCTTCTTTTTAATTAATTGAGCTGACAGATTTAGGTATAAAGGGTGTATTTCCCTTCTAGTAGTAATTGTGTAATTACTAATAATGAAGGATAGGTGGAATATGTGAATCCTTTTTTCTGTGATTTGTTACTTCCTAGTGCACATTACAATCATCAAATAGAATGATGACCTTTTAAAAGGTGTCATATTTGTTTTGGAAGGAATGGTGATGGTATTTTTGGTATTGCTGCTGCATTCATGTTGCTGCAGTTCTCATGCAGGAGGCTCTTATACCAAAAATTGCATCTGTGTTGAAGAAACTTGTTCCTTTTTTCCCAGCATATCTACAGATCTGTAAATTAATTCTTGCTAGAGGTTTTCATAAAGTCTCGTAAGAGGTGATGAATCATCCAAAGTTCCATGCCCTCTTAAGCTTCAAGCAGCTTTGTTTTCCTCTTGGCAGATGCATTTCAAAACAGGCAAAATGAACTCTGGTTTAAATAATTTTGATAAAAAGTGCCTCAGAAGATCTGTTACCATCTAAAGAATATGATCCTGCAAAACTTTGTGAATATCCTGCTTATGCTGTGTTGAGTGAAGCTGCAAAGATCAAAGAGATGTCTTTTTTCTTTTGCCATTTGGTTTGAACAGAAAGATCTTTGCCTTTGTAAGGACAGTCCCTGTTTATTTTCAATTTCTTTTGTGGGTGCAGTATGTATGCACAGATATTCTGTGTTCGGGTGTCACTGCCCAAAAGGCAAATCAGAAATCCAGCACTTCAGACACTGAGCCTCTCAAAGTGCACAGATGTTTCACTCTGCTTTGGAGCTTTTGGTTAAAATTTTCCAAGTTGACAAAGGAACAGATAATAGATTGTTAACTTTTTATTGAAGCACACTACACTGGTAACTTCTCAATGGGCTGGAAGATGAAATTTATTTTAATATGAAAATACAGCCTGCTCTTTATGTCCATCCTTATGCATTTCTTTCAGTATTCAGCTAAGGTATGTTTGATTCCCCCTGAAATGTTTTTTTGAAAACCGAGCTATCAAAATCTGGTACTTTCAAACGTGCCTGAAGGAATATAATTATATAGGTTTGTTTGACAGCCTGGGGCTTCATGTTCCACATTATTTTCCAGAATTCCTTCTGCAGATGCTCAGAGTTGCAGTATAATGTCTTTCAATCATGTGGGGAAAGGTTCTGACTCTGTGTCTCCTGCCATCTTATGTGTGTAGGGCTGTGAGGAGGCACTTGAGAAGGACAGAGGGCAAGCAGTTATTTTTCCTAATTGTGCTTCATTTATTACCTTCAGAATTAGAGTTTATGTTGAGCGTTGATTTTGTCTCATGGGACTGCAGTAAAGACATAATAGGATGGAATAGGCTGAACAAATGTGACAGACCTTAATATTCTGGCGTTGGGACATATCACAAGTGTTAATGCAGGAATTGTTTGGCTGCCTTTATTTTGTGTGACTTTTCCAAATTAAATATACCAGGGCTAAGGGGTGCCAGATGCAGGCTCTCAGACCTGAGGTTCTGAGCTCAGGTAGGGCTTGCTGAGGTCTGCTGCGTCAGGCTCTGACTCAAGGACAAGAACAGGCTGTCGGTGCCAAGGTTTGCTCAGAGATGATGCAATCTAGCAAATGCAGATCCATCTGAGGTCCAGAGGACCAGAGACTTTGCTGTGTTTCGTAAGGGTTTGGAAAAAGACAAGAAAGAACAGAAAAGGGCGTTTGTCCTTGATCTTGCTGTGGAGGTTGGGAAGGCTGCAAGGTGTAGTATCCTGAGATTACACTGGAGACCTCAAGGAATTTGAAGTTTTCTGGACCTGTTTTTTGAATGAGAGAGGTATGTGCCAGCCTAGGTTCTTTTATAGCTTAGTTTGGTACAATCTTATTCTTTCATTTCAAGTTCCTTTATCGTGGCATTTCTGTTTAAACTGGGTTAGGTGAGTTCAGTGAGGAAGGACTCTGTCTCGAGGATCTCATATGTATTGTGTACAGATTTCTCACCAAAGATTACAGCTTTTGGAGAATGTTTTTATTTTTTCCATCTCAGTCTTGCATTTTTTAACAGCATACTTCATCAGCTGCAGAAGTATAAAATGTGTACATGTGCCCTTTTGCATCGTGTCTTTATTTCTTAATCCCTTGTTCCCTACCAATTGTGCAGGTGTCATGTACCTCATACAAGAAAGTGATAGGAGTTGCTCCTCCCCCAGGAAAAGCTTCTTTTCTAAATGCTCCACATGGAGACAGTTTCCCCACTGGCAATTGGGCAAGCAGTGCTAGTGTTGTGTGGCATTTTGCCTTTTATTCTGTACCCTTTCTCCAAGGGTGTGTCACTGTGGGGCTCAGCTGGGCCCTGAGTGGGGCCGCTGGAACCAACTGGAATCAGCTCCTTCCCACAGAAACTAGCCAGCCAAATCCCTCACACCTGCACCCCATTCACACAGGGGTGTAATTGCATGTATTTAATTGAGATTTCTTTGTATTTTGATTTTTTCAGGCCCCTCCACATCCTGATCTGCAACGCTGCCACGTTTGGTGCTCCCTGGTCCTTGACAGAGGATGGCCTGGAGTCCACCTTCCAGGTGAACCACCTGGGGCATTTCTACCTTGTCCAGCTCCTGGAAGATGTTTTACGCCAGTCATCTCCTGCCAGGGTTGTCGTGGTGTCCTCTGAGTCCCACAGGTTGGTGAATGTAAACTTTGGTTTTGCTTTAATCCTTAGAGTGTGAAACAGTTTGGGCACAACCACAAAAGTTTCTGAAAATGAAGGTCCTTGCTCTCAAGCATTTGCCTTTGAATAATCTTTTTAAAAATAGAAGCATTACTAATGCCTGTGGATGTTTCTGGATTTGGCTCTGTTGCTGGATAAAGCATGTTCTAGTTTTATAACAGTATGTAGATATTTTTTTGATCGTTCTTTGTGTGAATGCAGATTTTCGCCGCCTTTCAGACCACTCATTGATTTTGTGAGGAGATGGAATAATAATTGATTAAATCTGAATGGCATGACCTATATTGATTTGTCATTCAACAACTTCAACATCTTAGCAAGAAGAATGTGCAGATATTTTAGCAGGAGAAACAATGCAATTAAAAACTGCTAGATTAAATCCAGTTGTTTTATAATGAGAAATTAGGGAATTCAATGCAGACATTAGCTGTATAATTGTAAAATGGGAAGTAGTGTAGTTAATACATATTACAAATCTGGCTATGCCTCTTTTGGTGAATTTTTTAATTAAAATGTTCGATGCTCATCTTTTCTACTGCCAGGAGAAGTACAGTTGGCAAAAAAGATGTTGATGAGGTTTGCCTTATTTCAGATGTGCCTGTGTTTTTGAGTTAATAACTGAAAAGATGGTTTTGTTTTAAATAAAGTTCCTTTTCAAAATGAATGCCCCAGTTCTGAATTTTACTGGGCACAAACCACTTACTTCTTGCTGATTTAGTTCAAGGACTGCAGGATTAAGTCTATAACATCCAGTTTTAAACATTACTGTTGATTTGTATTTCACTTTTGGTCGTGTGTAGCAGCTCTAGCAAACTAAAAGGAAGAATGTGTGACTGTCTTTTTTTTTCTTTTTTTCTTTCTTCCTGCCTTCATATTTCTGAAATGTTTTAGTGACCCAGAATGAAGCTTATTTTTTTTAATCATGTTTCCATAAAATGTAACCCCAGGGACCTGGTAGAGAGAGACCAGCCAAGGGTCGGGCTGAAACCTTTATCACTTCCAAACACAGGGGCTTATGGTATAAATGACACACTGCAGATAGATTTACTTTTACCATTTTAAATTTATGATGGCTGAAATGAAAGGAAGCAATAGAAAATGCCAGTAATAATCCTCCCCACTGTTAAAAGACATGAAATGTCTAGTAATTAGGTGGTAACAAAATCTGGACATCCTTATCTTTGCAAATCACACCAGGTTTGTGAAAGCAAGTAGCAGAGTCCTGTTAGGAGTGAGGGCAGCTACTGCAGGGCAGGCGAGATAGCTCTGGAAATAAATCTGCCAACTCCAATCACTTGCCAGATGTGGAGGGCACAATGGGATATGTATAAATGAGCTGTTATTTAATGGGAGATTATGTTGAATTGTCAGCTGCTTGTTCCCCCTTGTAAGTTTGTATCTCTGATAGTATTTTAAATGACATCTTTGTTTTTCACTGCATTAAGTGCTGTATGTAACCAGGGCTCACCATCTCTGCACATCTTTATCTGTGTTTTTGAAAACATTTTGAAAGTGCTCATGGCTTAGTCAGAGAGATCAGCCAAGGTTTAGAAAAGCCTACAAGGAAATAAGTAACAGTCTGTGTTTGAATAAAATAATTAACACAACTAGTAAATTTCCCTTTTTCTAAGGAGTCCAAATAATGTCTTGCAGCTTATCTTATCACTTAGACTGATCATTGTAAATAACTGCTTTCTCCAGCCCCCAGTCTGTTTAATGGGAAAAGGTTTATGTAAGGAGTTAGTTAGGTATTATTAGGTAGTCGTTCTTTCTGACCTACTTGAGAACTCTGAGCCTTAAACCATGCTGTAAAACAGAAGTGTTGGTATCTAATTACTTCCATAAACCTTGACTGGATCTTTTTGCTGGAGTCAAGACCCCCTGTTAGGGGAAAAATAAAGTCCCATGTTTGCAGAAAATGCTACCCTGCACTGCTCCAAGGCAAAATATTTATTTGCCTCTTAAGTTCTTTGTTCATTTCTAGTTACTTCTCTGGATTCAGCACAACTGAATTCTGTTTAAATTAAGCTTTTGGGTACTTTAAGCACATCATATTAAAATCAGAATAATAAGTAGGTTGACTTTCCTTCTGTCTTTATTGCTGTGTTGTTAATTTGATTGTACAGCCCCTATTCCCCTGAATTCAGTGGGATTGAATCACATAAGCACACTTGCAGGACTGGACTCAAAATATGCCACCGTGTTTCCTTTATGCAGGAACACACAAAGAGTTTTATTTATAGATTATTTTTGGTGTCATAAGTGATTACTTGCCAAATGAATATAGGAAATTCCTCCCAGAATAGTCCTGTTAATTTCAGAAATGTATTTTATCTAACTGAAAATTATGAAAGAGAAATTTTGGTGTTGAAATTGAAGGGCTAATTCTGCAAGACACAGAACATCCTGGATTCCTCTTGAGTTCAAATACTGTATTGCTTTTCTCTGAGCATATTATAATTCTGCTCACAGAATGAATGTAGAAATTCCAGCTGATCTCTTCATTTCTGGGCATGAGATGCAAAATTAGTAAAGATATTTTAAAACATTTTTCTAGTGTGTACTATAATTATGTTTATCCCTCTTCTCTCCAGCTGATTCTGAAAACTGAGTATTAAAAAGAGCTTGCTAAATCTTTTTTATTTTTAGTAGCTCCTCTGAATGAAACATAGATCTGTAACTAAATGTAGTATTATTTTCTAATATTAAGATATACCAGTAAATTAATAAATGAAATGGTAAGAACTGGGAGGAGAAATGCTTTATGGAAATTTCCTTTTCTTCATGTAAATATCTTTAGAACATTCACTACTTTGTTTCTTTCCTTTTTTTTAATAACAAACAGCTGGTGTTTAATGACTCTGTCAGACCCAATTAAAAAACGTCAACTAGTTACTTTGATTTGTGTTCAGCCATGCCATGGGTATACTTAAAAACATTATACTCTGCCAGAACTCATTTTGGCTTTGTTTACATTTATCTTTTAAACATATAAGACTATTGATGGCAAGTTACCAAGGTTATAACCCCTTTATATTCATCAATTTTTAATCTAAAAAAAAGCTTAAGAGGCAGCGAGACTCATCCACAGTTACTTGAACACTTAAATGCAAGTGTGCTGTGTGTGAGCACTGGATGAAATGATCAGGGGGTGGGAAGAAGAGGAAAAGAAAAGATGCTGGATTGCTCTGCTTTTAATGCAGTTATTTTATCCTACATTATTTCCTCCAAGCTGATCATGCTTTTATGGATATATGGCAAAATCTGTTTGTTTGGTTTTTTTTAAATTTAAAATAAAGTGATTTGTTAGTTATATACAATGTCTTTAAACCATCAAAGAGTTTTCTGAGTTGTTTTTGTTTATTGTTTGTTGTTTCTAATTATCCAATAATTTTACTGCCATATTATATGGGACTGTTCCTTGGGTCTCAGGCAATTTCCAGTAGATGCTTTCAACTGCTAAATGAACTGTTGTTTTATGTTGGTTCTGGCCAGGATCTACTCTGTTGTCTACCTTTTATGTTGTTCTTAATGAGAGCGAAATTAACTCCGGGGTGTCTAAGGCACCTTTACTGTTTTTCAGATTTCCAGATATTAAAGACTCCTCTGGAAAGCTCAATTTCAGCCTGCTTTCTCCATCTAAGAAGGAATATTGGGCTATGCTGGCCTACAACCGCTCCAAGCTTTGCAACATCTTGTTCTCCAACGAGCTGAACCGACGCCTCTCTCCCCACGGGGTGACATCCAACTCAGTCCATCCTGGAAATCTGATTTATTCCTCCATTCATCGTAACTGGTGGCTGTACACCCTGCTGTACACCTTGGCTCGGCCTTTCACCAAATCCATGGTAAGTGGACGCCTTAAACTGTTTAGTGCATCTTCATTTTTTCAAACCGAGGGAGAGAAGTTGTAAAAATGCAGGTGTATTTATCTACCTCTTGCCTTTTATAACCATGACCCTGATTTTAATGGCAAAAATCGTGCCAAGACAGTGCTCTAGAAGAGGATTCTTCAACCACTCAAGATTTACTTTGTCAATCTTCTGTTAAGGAACCTTCTAAGATGGAGTGCATGACCTTGTTTGACTATATGATTTTCACCGTGATTAAGTACATCCTGTGTCTTAGGTGTGGGATAGTTTAGAGTTATTTCTGTGCTCAGGATATGTAAAACATCAAAAAAATTGCTTTGGCTTTTAAGTGGAATATGTTGACTGCATTTTTTATGTAAACAGATGCCCTAGTTAGAAAAGATACTACAGACATTATTAATGGCTGAGGGAAAGTGCTTTCAGTGGTAAAAGCACCTTCATTCATATTTAAAAAAAAGCAACAACCCAACAATTTTCTTGATTCTTACAAAGTGCTGATGACAATGGGCGTTTTCCATTTGTCTCCATTGGGTTTTGGACTGGAACCATGACATAATGAAAGGCTATGCAGTTCTTCCATCGCCAAGGTTATGAGTCTTTATTA
The DNA here is from genome assembly GCA_024734555.1 of Trochalopteron elliotii. Taxonomy (NCBI): domain Eukaryota; kingdom Metazoa; phylum Chordata; class Aves; order Passeriformes; family Leiothrichidae; genus Trochalopteron; species Trochalopteron elliotii. Next base: position 6,741,768 of record JANPWX010000087.1, read on the forward strand.
TGTAAGAATTTGCAGCACCTCCAGCACTTGGAGGGGTTACTCTCATGCTTTGAAACTGAGCCAATTATTTATGAGGAGTCCAAAACATTTTTTAGGCAGAGAATGGCATTTACTTCATTGAGAACTGGCTTCCTTTAACCTTATAGATGTTTCTCATTCCTTTTTCATTGACAAAGAAAGGTGTTCCGAAAAAGAGGACCAGGGAGAAGGAGTGTCCCTTGAATGTTTGCTTCTATGAATCAGGGAAATTAAAAGATCCATACCCCTGCAGGATCTTAATTTATACTGGGATAATGTGTGTGGGAAATGCAGGGTGTTTAAAAATCTGATTACGTGTCCATAAAACAAAAATACTGGATCTTCAGTAAGACCTGTGGAGCAAAAATATAAACACTCCAGTGTTGACCACGTGTCAGTCACGAAAGCCCTCACACCTCCAACCTCTGCCTTCATTTTGCAGCCTGTACATCTGCAAAGCCTATTTATGTCCACAAGATTGATACCTGAGTGCTCTGGCACCCTGGGACAAGTAATAATATCTTTCAACAGCGTGTTTTTTTGACCAGGACCTATAAAACCATGTCTCTGCACTGTTAGGGATTGTTTGGAAAACAAATTCTTGAAGTTCTCCTGAGAATGTGTAAGTGAATGTTATCAAAATCCCGTGAAAAGGATCCAGTCTGTGGATGTTTATGAATTGTTAGTTTTATTTATTCTGACACATTTTCACAAAGGGAACCTTTTGTGTTTGTTGCTCAGGGAATCTTATCCTCTGAGGAACAAAATGAAATACTGATGTTAATTTTGAATTCTTTAAAAGAATTGATAGATTTTTAAATAGCATCTATTAATGGGTATTACATATAAGAGAATACAAAGTACAGGACAAAGATATCAGCACTAAATAACAGTGCACTCTGGTCCAACCAAAGTCACTTCTGTTAAGTTCTTCATGTTTGTATTTCACTGAGGTTATTTGAATGTCATGATGGAGGTTTTGAGCTGAGGTTAAGCATCAGTTTTACAACTCATATTCTGATATGAATTATGTTCCTCTGAACTCTACCAATGTTTCAATAGACAGTAAAACTAGAAAAGTGCTCCTTCCCTTGCAAACAAGCTGAGCTGAAATTCTCAACATCATCTGTGTAAGAGTTTCTATTTTAAGGCTTATAGGGAGCAAATGATTTGCTGCTGCTGCTTCTTTTTTAGGGATTGTGCTGTTATCTATGGAATAGACTTTGTTGGGGATCTTTTCCTGGGCTCCCTTTCTGTATTTCTGTGGCTGCTCACCCTGGAGTTGAGATGAGTGTTTTGGTCAGAAAGTTGGGAGTGATCTCAAAGCTTGACAGCTGCAGTCCCAAGGTGGTGAGCTGCTCATTGCTGAGTTTTCCAAGGATGTCTGCATTGCACAATGCAGCATGATGCAGCAGCATTTAAAGTAGTTTGAGCTGAGCTGGGCCCGTCACTGAAATTGAGACTGGAGATAAGGTTGTGTGGAGAGAGGGGAGGTTTGGCAGCCCAGACAAGGAGGACACAGAAATGCCTGGATCTGTTTTGGTCTCTGAGGTTGTAGCTTTAACTGCTGCAGCATTTTGGTGTGTGGAGAGCCCAATCCTTCTTGGAGCCAGTTTGAAACTCTTTGCTATGTCCTGATCTATTGGGCTCCTGGAGTCTACATAGATGCATGAAAAAAAAAAATAATATATATATATATATGTATATACACACACACAGAGAAACTGCAGCTGCACATACCTGATTCCAAGGCCTTTTTGTATTATTGTGGTATCCAGGAAGTGGTTTGAAGCAAAGCAATGGAAACTGAAAACTATTCCTTTCTTTCTCACCCACCTCTTTTTGAAATCTAGAATCCACAAGGATTTCTACACAGAAATTTAGAAGGAGTATTTTGTAGAAAGAAATACTTGCAAATAAATTACCATTTTATTATTGAAGTAACTGTAGCCCTACTAATGTCAAAAGGTCTCTTTTTTACTTACCACTAAATAGTTACTCAGTAAGTTGGGGATGCTTGGATTATAATTAAATGCCAATGGAAACAAGTGGCCACTGTAAAAAACAAATTGCAAGAGAAGCTCTGAAAGTAACTGTGTAGGCCTTGCATATATTTAGCTGGTTTGATCTAAAGCTCTGGGGTTTTGGTTTTTTTCTTTCTACCTCTTTTACTCTGTACTCTCTTTACTAACTTGAGAAAAGTTTGAGGGGCTTTTTTTGTTTGTTTTAAATAAATGGTAGTCATTCAGAACCCATCTGATTTGTCATTATTTACATACAAGACTAAAATTAAATATATTTATTGTAAGTTTCAAGCTTACACTGAGTGTGGTATCTGGTGTCACCCCCAGGTGATTTTCAGTGTACAAGGGCATATGGAATTATAAGCAGAGTGCCATTGTCACACACTTGTGATAGTCTTACATAGACCCAAATATTTTTGTTGGCAGGGAACAGAGCAGAAAGAATATCATGTGTTAAAGTAGCAAGAGCTTAACAGATGTTTCAGTGAGCTGAATTTTCAAATCTTTTTATGTTAAGAAATGGCTGGGGTTTGGGGAAGTTCTGAGAATATTGGGTTACATTTCCTGTTGCAGTGCAAAGCCAGCCATTGTGTTGGAGTTTTAGCAGATGTGTTACCCCCTTTTAATGGTTGGGAGTAAAACATTGGTTCTGTTGCTGAGATATAAATTACGTTTATAAAAGCTCACCTTGTCACCTTTAAAAGCCAATTAGAAGTAGTAAGACAATTCTGCCCTTAATTTTTCATTGTGTGAGAGACTGATGCTTGAAGTGCTCTTTGATTTCTCCCTCCTCCCCCAAAGATAGTAACTTTCCAGAACTGGATTTTGTATTTAAAGTATTGCTGTTGAGAATTATAAGGAATATTTCTAAGGGCCCCCAAATCTTCTGCATGTCTAATTTTTCTATAAACCCATGAATTCTTGTCACTGGGCTATTTTCCCAGGGGTGTTTGAGGCAGTAGCTCTGTATTGCAGAGTGCATACAGGCAGGAGGAAACCCCAGTGCCTACAATGGCTTCACTGGAAGTTGGAACTTGCCATAACTTGGAAGTGTTTAAATTTAAATTTCATGTCACAATTTCCATGCCCATCTAACATCAACTCAGAAATGTTATTATGTCAAGAAATCAATCTGCATCTACAGGAGTGACTGCAACCTGATGATCACTTCTGTTTGCTTCTGATAGAAGCCCAAAAGAGGCCCTGCAGCCTCATCACCCCTTTGCTTTCTCCCCTGTCCTTTGCTGAAGAAGCTGGAATTACCCTTGGAGCTGGGGATAGAATTCCTTCTCCAAGCAAACACTTTTTGCTGTCCAAAGATCTGTGTGGGCTGTGTTGAGCTGATGTTGGCTTCCAGTTCTGAATTCACAGTTCAGGCCGAATTCTGCCCTCAGCTGTGCCTGTTCAGCCCCAAGAGCAGCCCTGGGCAGGGTTGGGTATGAGCTTGTTCCAGCACAGAATTTGGCCTCCATTTCCTTCCCTAAGACATTCCTGAAAATGCACTGGGGTTTCTTGGAAAGCAAGAGGCAGCTCTTTTTGAAAGGAGCCTCACAGTTCAGGTTTGATCAAAATGACATTTTCTTTTCTCAGATTGAGTTCTGGGCAGGAAGTGGAAGAGGATGGGAGAGTGAAAATGAAATAGCCACCTACTGGATATTAGCAGTTGTAGAGAGTGAATAAATCGCATAGGCAGTTCTCCTGGTTTATGGATTAATGCCTGCAGTGTAAATGTTAAAGTGATGCTAAGCCACAGCTCTCCTTTTTAACATGCAAGTTTGTGGACCTTACCTCCAGTACCATGGAGGGACAATTATTTTATTGAACTCTGATAGCATGTGCTTCCTTGCACTTTAAAATTGACTGAATTCCTTCCTCCACTTTAAAATTGACTGAATTGGTTGAAAGGAAAGAAGGCTTATGTGGAAGAACATTTAGATTTGTTGTAATAGGATGGCAAAGAGATGCCTCCAAAGTAGTTGTTGATAATTTTGTGTGTCCTACCCAGCAATAAAATGTAATATAAGCTAGTTTATTATCAAACTTACATTTAACTGATACATACTTTAACTTGCTGCTAAAATAAATGTAGCATGAAATATAAGGGCAAATTAAATTTGTCCCCTGTAACCTACACCACAGGAATGGAAAGTCTCTATGGAAACCTATCCCTGTGCCAAAGTGAACAGGTCAGGATCTCAGTGACCAGAGTGGTGCTCAGAGAGAGCAATGGCCATAGAATTTGCTGTGTCCTGCCCAGGCCCATAGCTGGTTTTGGAGCAACTCTGTTTTTGTCTTCTGATTTTGTGGAGGAAATAAGGAATTTCTTCCCCCAGATCCTTGCAGAATTTCAGAATGCTTTGTCAAGTATGTGGGCTGCAAGGCAGGGAAATATTTGGTCCTTGATGTTTTATATTATGTGTAATTAAATTAAAATTTTAAATGAAAAAAGATTATTTCCCATATTTTCAGACTGAAAAAGCCCTTTCTCATTGTTATTTCTTCTCTTCTACTCACCATCACTTATGGAGCTAAAGTGCACCTGGAGTGCTGTGGAGTCTCTGAGGTGCTGTGCAGCATTGATCTGCTCAGAATGTATTTGAGAAACCATAAGGCAGGAAATTTCTGTTATATTATGAGTGTTGAGGTGCTTGGGTGAAAGGAATGGTGTTGCACTCTGATAGAAACAGCTGAACAGGATGTTCAGTTTTGTTTGATTTTTTTTTTGTCCATTTACCTTTGGTTTTTTATGTCATCACTATACTCAGTATTATGAATTTGCCTGATCCTTATGGTAGGGTTCTTGAGATCTTTTTCATACTGAAACATCATGAGTTGTGTTCTTTTCTCAAAAATTGATCAACTACTGCAACAACTGAAAATAAGGAAGGCTTTGATTCTCCATGAGCAAAGATGACTAAAATTAGAAGATTGAAGACATGGTAAAAATATTTTTTTTTAATATTAGGCAGTGAAATTTTGTAATTCTGGGTCTTTTTTGACTTTTGCATTTATTTTACACGTTGCTGTACAGATGTTCTCTTTTTTTTGATGTCAGTTATTCCAAAAAGATGTGGAAGTTTGTGGGGAAAAAAACGGTTCTCTTTGTGGGAATCTGTGTTTTCATAGTGCATGATTTTATTCTTTTGTCAGGGAAGAAAACAGCTAATAACAGCATTAGAAAATTTTCTAGATTTATAGGTACAACCTCTTGGCCTCCCTTCCTTCTGACTGATTAGAAATAAGGTCTCTCTCAAAAGTGGGTGTGTGCTACTTTGCTGCGTAAACACAACATTAAAACTCTGGTTCTGTACAGGTTTGTGACACTTCTGGTTTTGTGGCCATACACAAAAATTTTTCTCGTGTAGTTCACATAAATCTAATATTATTTGACAAGCATTGCTAAGAAAACAGCAGAAGAATTTATCATAGAGCTTTGTTAAAAATAATTGGGAAGGAGAATGTAAGGGAAAATACACTGTGAGGAACTTTCTGGGTGTATCACATACTTGAGTTGTAGAACCAAAAAACTATAAACATGCATGTTCATATGCTTTCCCTGGCTTTAGCCATCAGCAGCAACTTTTCCTGGGAATAATCTAGTTTGGAATTAAGTCATGATGATTTTTGTAAAAGCTGAAACAGATTGCCTCTATATTTCATGCATTTATTTAGTGCTAATGTGAACATATGTCTTAACTTGGGAAAGTGGCAGCAATGGTCTGAACGACTCTTTTGATATTTTCTGCCCTGGATCTTAACATATCTATTAACTCAGGTAGTAATTCTGTCTTTGCTGCTGGTCTTCCTTTGTCCACTCTTAAACTGCCCTCAGATGATGCTAGATATTGCTAGATGAATAATTTTAAGCAGGTGTGGTAAACAAAAGGACTTTCATAGAATAATCCTGTACTTTCTGCCCAATCTTTGTGACGTAGTGAGCAGTGAAAATTGGTGCTTGATATTACTGTACATTGCTGAAGACCAAATGTGAGTGTGCCCAAAGTACCCCACTGATTTTTGCTTGGTTGAGCCCCAGAGCCCAGGGGATGCCCTTTTTGTCACCCCAGCTCCCTCCAGGTGCTGCAGATGAGGCCACTCAACCCTCCCTGTGAACTCAGAGTTTCTCATTTGTGAGCCTGAGCAAGGTCACCACACATTTTGTTGTAAATAAAACTACAATCCAGGCCTTTTTAGTTAACCAGCTAGCACATAAATCACAGGATTATTTATTTTCTTTAGTAACCAGAGAGTAATAGAGATAAAATTTTTATGAATAACTGTAATCAAATCAAAGTCAATGTGCTGTGGTTCTTGTATAATGATCCAGGGAACTGCTGCATTCGAGAATGATAATCTCAAATATTCAGTGATAAAGTTTGAGTTTTTAACTAGCAATGAGTTTTAAATCAGTTTTCATAGAAAAAATCGTCCCTAAAAAGTATTTTTTGGGGGATTGTTCATCCTGGGGAAGAGGAGGCCTTAGTACTTGCAGTACCTAAAGGAGCCCCAAGGGAGCTGGAGAGGGACTTTTTACAAGGGCATGGAGTGACACAAGGGGAAAGGCTTCAGACTAATAAAGGGCAGGTTTGTTCCCCTGTGAGGGTGGGGAGGCCCTGGCACAGGCTGCCCAGAGAAGCTGGGCATAATGAGGATCCACACATCTGAAGTTCAGCAGAAGAAATATTTTTGGACAAAGATTAGTTTTTGTTTCTTTGACCCATAGAAGTTAAAATCCTGAGCCCAAAATTAAAACAGTAAATGGTAAAAGTAATGAAATTACATAATTGAATGTTGTTAGTCTGTGTCATTTTGTGATCATAACTCACAGAGAAATATAAATTTTGTGGATTCTAGAACATGGTTTATCTTTCCTCACTTTTTTTTTTCAAGTTTCTATTTATGAATGGACAGATGTTCAGGAAACCCCAAGTTTTTGTTGGCTCTGGATAGAATAGATGAAATATGATTTTTTTCTTAAATAATGTCGTGTAGATCCTATATTATGGAAATATCATTTAAATACTATTTCTTAATTGGGGGATATAGTGCTTAGTTACCTTATTTCCCTAGAACTCCTTGGATATCTGAGATGCTTTATTGTACCATGGTCTTTTCATTTCACACTCTATCATCTTTGAAGAGGTGCCATACCACTTTAAACAGTTCACCAATCAGTTTCAGATGATGGATTCTCTTTAATCATTTACATCCAGAGAAAGTCAAATATTCCTTAAGAAGCCAAAGTAATCTAACAGAATGTATGGTGTTTGTGCAGCTGGATATCTTATTTATTTGAAGTTCTCAGGGAAATCTCTTCTGACTTTACAAAAAAGATGGAAGAGTAAACAGCATCAGTGTCCAAGTAATGTGAGCTAGAAACTCCCTTCTTTTAGAGAAAAGTAATTTAAAAAGTATATTTGCAAGATCCAAAAATAATAAAGTATATCAAATGCAGAGTACTTCATAATTTTTTTCAATATTCTTACTGTTTTTACATGTGTGTATATATATATGTATGTTTATATGTGTGAATGTACCTACATATCTACCTATAGAGATGAAAAATATACTTGAGTCTTTAATGTAGTTCATATTCCTGGATAGATGAACACAATAAGAGTCTGCTTTCCTGAAAAAAAAGGTTCATCTGTTTGTCTTTTTACTGTGTGGCATGTCATTTATTATCATGTTGACATTCCCTGGACATAACTGCATAACTGAATTAACTTTCCTAAAAGCTTCCTTTCCTAAAAGATATCGAAAATATATGTGTATGTGCAGAAATATGAATATTTCTAGACTTTTGGGAGGTATCCCACTGTGATGCTAATAGGGTTTCTAGTTCCTGTCTATTGGACATATAGTAGTCTATTCCAAAGTTTTTTTTATATACATGTGTGTATATATAGGCATCCATTTTTTTTCCTCCTGAGGAAGATGTGGGGGAACTTGCTGGGATGATCTGTATGATCTTTTTGATAAAGTAGCCAATTTGCACTCATTCTTTTCAGGGGGAAAGCAGGCCTAATAATGAACTAATCCATTGTGCTTAGTTCAGAGTAAAAATGCACCACAAATGATACAAGACTTACTAGTTTTACAATAATCTCTGTGAGGATTTGTAATTAGAGAATTTCTGAATTTAATTTAGCTTTTAAAGTTTCTTTTGAGACTTACACTATTTGAGTAATTTGGATTTTTAAACCTCTTTATTCTGCTGTTTCTAGGAAGCTGTTAGAGTAGTAGCATCCACCCTGTTTTAGCAAGGAGTATGTCAGTAAATATAAACAACACAGTCAAATTCCATTCATTATTTCAGTGACAACATGTTTTTGCAGTTATTAACTATCACTATGGATATAGCACAGTCTTCATTGCATGCCAAAAAAAATCTATAGATGGTAGTTGAGGAATTTTATTAATTGCAAAAGCATCACCTTGAAATAAGATAAAGATAGCAATGTTGGATGATGCATCGTAAATCAAAATAAAGTATTTTTTGATATATAGAGAGAATTGTTTGTCTTGAAAAACAAGGTCTACTTGTCCTAAACGTGCAAGATTGATTTGTCAGTGCTGTAGATTTCCATCTCTTTCAGCAGTACTGTCTTGAGGGCTGATGTTTCCAAAAATGGAAGTCTTTTTCCAAAATGGAGTTGAGCAGACATAAGAGTTGAAACTCACTGTGAGCTTGTTTTTAATGTTTGCTCACACCATTTCTCATTTCTTTGCTTTCTCATAGATGGGTGTGCACACACAAATAACTGGTGAGACTCCTAACTGGAGATGGAAGCATTTGCTCAAGTGTTGAGCACCATACTTTATGTGAAAGGAATAGATTTGAAAATCTTTGTGCTAATATGGCACATTAGCACTGATTTTTCTTTGAAGCTGTACCTACTATTATGCAAAAAATATTGAAGAACACTTCAATTTGGCAAGGTAGAGCATAAGAATACTTGGAAATACTAGGATTAAAATTTTCACTGAAGTTCAACACTCTTGAATGTAGGTATTTTTCTGAGGATTACCTTGTCTCTCACTGTAATCTATTAATGAATACAATTAGGGTTTTTTCATTTTGTGAGAAAATTGGAAACACAATTTCTTTCCACTGAACAGCATTACTATTAAATTGTTGTCCTGAATTGTCAAACTTGCATTGTGATGAATACTACTAGCATAAGAAAACTAATTTAGCACTTCAAGTAAAATAACTATCTTGGCAATTTTTTATGATAATGAATTTGTAACAGTGTCATTTAGAATCTGATTGTCTACTCATGTCAAGTAGCTCATCCCATCCCAAACAGTGTGGTTATCTAATAGTATTAATTATGGAGCAGTGGCATGATCTGCAAGATGATATTATTGACAGTCAGGCTTCCCAGGGCAGAGCAGTGTCCTGCCTCTGTAGGGAAAGAACTTCCCCACTGCAGGTTTCCAAGCCAAATGTCCCAAAAATCAGCAAGGTGGGCCCCTGAAAAGTCCTTTCCTGTTTCCTCTTGTGGATCACTGGTGACTGTTCTGCTTGTAATATCATGGCATAAATGTAAAAATTTAATATTATTTTCTTCATGTTTAACAACATTAAAATAAGGATTTTCTAGGAAATAAATTTATTTTTGTTTGTCAAGATATTGTGAGTAAATAGAAGTAATTGAACTAGTTCTGCTGAGGAACAAGGTGTTACCTGAACTGAATGAACTACACTGGTTACATTTGATGAACTATTATGTACAAAGTGAGCCTCTCTCTTGGCTTTTGCACCAAAAGTGGTGATTTTGTGAGAAAATATGATGTGTTGACTTCTTCCGTTCCCTTGATGGGAAATGTATATGAATTTTCAACTTTTAAAGGAATTATGGCAGAAAGTATCAACAAAGCTGTCACTTCCACTTGTGATATATATTTATTGTCTCCTTTTTGGCTTTGTTTCTAAAGGAAATGTTTTCTATACAGAATGTCTTTTTATTGAAACAACAGCTGAGCTTACGTTTGGTGATGAGGTGAAATTTATCCTTATTGGATTAATATGTGCTTATTCCATAATCAGTAATGTGGTGTTTTAAATGGTCTTTAGCTAAAGTCAGTTAGGTCCTTCAGAACACAACCAGACCATTGCTTGTCCTGAGAAATCAAATACTCTGAATGTCCACCCATGGCCAGCAAAGCTGAACACTGCTCGGGGCTTTTCCTGCTGTTAGGAAGGGACAGAACTCTCATCTCAAAGTTTTGTCGCTGTCCACGGCAAAGATTCCCGTAAATGCGGCCTAGCTGCTGATCTATTCCCCTAAAATAATGTTTGTGGTTGGTAATAAAATGTAACTGGGCCAGATTGGTGGTCATTCCTGTTCACTGTCGTCATAAGAAAAAAAACTTTGCTCTCCTGCCTCTGTTTCCTTCTGCTGGCAGACACATCCATGAATTAATGGTATTGTAGTGCTTGGAAGCTGGAGAGGGTTGTCCAGATTGAAATGGAGACTTAGACCTGGAATGAAGTCAGTCTATTTGCTTCAAACATCTCTACTGAAATGTTTGTAGTCTGTTGTGCCTTAATCCTTTGGGAGATTTTTGGGAGTCCTCCCCAAGCATATATTCTGAACTTATTTGAATGACTTCCTTACTGCATCAGTGTGAGCACTGAATGTCAACAGTAAACAAATGAAAGCTCTTTCCATCTTCTTCATTTGTTCTGTTTGCCATTTTCACAATGTGTATTTGTTAGGGTAAATGCTGTTGTGCTACAACCGTGGTTTTTCAAACTTCTGACTTCCTCCATATAGATGAGGTAAATGAATTACCAGTTTTCTTTGGCATGATTTCCTTTTGAGACTTTCTGGTGGCCTGGGCATTTTTTATGCTATATAATTAAACTTGGCTGATAACCGTTGTATCAGAAGACAGATCTGATTTTGCCTTCCCATGGAGACAGTCAGTAAAGCCACTGCAGAATATTGGTGTGTGGGTTTTCCAGGAATGAAAGTGGAGATCTCTTGAACTGATTTTTGAAGTCTTTGCTGATTCTCGTGCTTTTGCCAATATTGTTCTCTTATCTCTGGTTTCTGGCCAGGGCTGTGATTTTGCTGTGTTTGTTAACTGATGCCAACTGAAAATGGCAGAGTCACGGCTATCAGTACTCTGCTCACTTCCCACTTTACAGCCTGGCTAAAGGCTATTTTCTACTACATGATATTCATTCAAATACAAGTAAAAAATTGCCTGGACCATTTTATGTTGTCTTTAAGAATATCAGATGAGCCACTTTAGAACGTTTTATAGGCATTTAAACTAAAACCTTTATGGAAAGCTGTGGATTAATTTTCTCAGCCATGACATGCCCAAAGACGACACGTGCTGTAGATGAACAAAATATGGGCTGCAGATAACATTCCTACTGAAATCTCTATGAAGGGACTGTTACAGTGACCTGATGTCATTTTCTGCATAGTACTGCCTTAAGCACATGTAAATGTGGTTTTCAAAATGTTTAAAAATAAAATTTATGAAGAGTTGAGAAATGTATCCCAATGACCATTTTAATGTGTGTAACTGCAAGTTTTTCCTGAGATAGTAACAAAAATATTGAGGGGTAAATAATGGAGTTTTCTACAAAAAAAGCAAAATTTTAAGATGGTCACTTGTTGGTTTTTTTCTGATGGCAGTTAATGGCTAAAATCCAGATTCTCAGTCAGCATGTTCATAAATACCCACACAGAAGGAAAAATATGGAAAGCATGAAGAAGGAAAAATATTCGGCATGTGTTCACTGAGCAAACAGCTGAAATAATACTGATGGAAAAATAATTTTATTTGCAGTAATCAAATGTATAGAATTAAGTGAATAATTTGCTGTTTCTTCTGAGTTTTCAGATGATGACCATTTTTCCTAAACATTTATGTTGTGATTTTCTTTTGCAACAAAAAAAAAGTATTGAATGGATTCAGATAAAAATGTTTTACTTTTTCCTTATTTTCTTCCCCTTCTCACCGCGTGCGCCCCCCCTCCCCCCATCATGTCAAAAACCAAAAATTTGAGAAATAATTCTCAAATTACTACAATCAAGTCATTGGATTTCAGGGGGATTCTTCAGTCTCATAGGTGACTGTTTCTAAAATTTCCAAGTGTGGTCATGAATAGATTGATGGAAGCTGTTTCCGAGTTTTCATTGCAGTGAATCTTAATGGATGCCAATTAAAATATATTTACATATGTACTTACATTTCCCACCATAACGTGGAGCCTATAACATGATTTATACTGGCAGATACTGATTGTTGTTTAATTCTTCCTTTTATCCACACACTTTTGAATTATGAATTATATCAATCCTTAAATCTTTGTTTGTTTTAGAGTAGGTTCTCTCTTTTTTTTTTTGCCTCTTGGCACACCATATATGCACTAGCAAGTGCTCACAGTTTCAGCTGCATTTAAGGAAATATTGTTGTAAGGCTTTTATGTGCTGTACTTCAATCAGCTTGTGCCAGCAGTATCCCAATAGAAAGACCCTCAACAGACCATTTTCAGCATTTTGCTGCAATTAAACTCCTCTGGTTTTAGCCCTCAGGCAATTTAGTACCTTTTTACATATGCACATTATGAACTTTTGACCAGGGCCTGGTAGTCATATATTAGATAGCAGCTTTTGAAAGCAGACTTAACAAGTTCCTCAGAGTATTACAGCCAGAGTCAGTTGTGGAAAAGGTAATTTAACCAACTTGCAGTGAGGCCATTCAGAATCGTACTGATGATCCTAAATATGTCTTTTTTTTTTCCTTGTTTCCTCTGGAAGCTGGTAGCAAGAGCTCTCAAAGAATGTGATTGATCTTTTATTCAGTAGCTAACGAGGGCTGTGATTCTATTAGTGCTCTACAAGGCAAGGGAACAGTGATTTAATGAAGTGTCTGGCGAGCCGGTCATAGATTTATCCTGTTGTCTCTAATTTGCAGCGCCGTTGCGAGCGTAAAAGAAACTGCACTGGCAGTGCCATTAGGCAGGTATTTCCTTAGTAAATTGTTGTAAGGTCAGGTGTAGTTATCTGGGAAAGGCAATGCCTCAGCCCTCACTGTCTGGAGATGACAGCAGCTGTGCCGGGCGCTCGCTGGAGCGGAAAGGGAGGATCAGAGGTCCGGCTGCGAGCCCCCCTCGCCGTGCAGGAGCAGATGAACTGCCAAGGAGGACTAATAGAGTCATAATTGGCCATTAGAACTGCAAAGGTGCAATAACATCTTAATACAAACTGGCTGGCGCTAGACCTAGTGCCAGGTGCTGGGAAGTTCCGTGCTTGCCTGATCTAGTAAAGTTCCTTTTTTTTTCATTATTCTTAAAAAAATGAGGCAGCGCGTCCTAATCGCTGCGGTACAACAGAAATATGAGAACATCAGAACTTGAGTTGCTTTAAAGTGACATTAATGTCTTCACTACATTTACTTCGGTGCGTAACCTGTCAGTCTTACCCAGAAACGATGCACTAAAATTTACCACGTAGCTATAGATAAAATAATATCATAAAAATGGTTTGGCTTTCACTTAATTAGTACTAAATAATGCATTTTATTTCTCTTAACCAAAGGCTACTGAGTTTTTGTTTTGTTTTTCTTTGCTAACCTGAGATGCTATTCTGGTGATGCCTGTGGTGTTGCACATCTTTTTTGCAGCATTGTTTTTTCACAAACCTTAGAGTCCAAGTTAGCTAAAAGCAACCATTTTCAGAAAGAATTTATCTTTGCATGAATTGTTTGGTAATTTAAGAAGGAAATTATGGTATGGCTTTACACATTGTCAAGGAGATCAGTCAAATATTTAAATCCAAAAGTAATATTGCAAAATAATAAGCAGATCTCATATATGTGGTTCTGTCCTAGGCAGACAAAGATCAATAGATAAATGAGTGTTTTTGTGATTTCTATGACATTTCCTGGTGACAGCTGGAGAATTCCCATGCAGAAAAGTGGTCCAAGCTGATAATTAAGACAGTAGGCAGAGATGACATTGTGGGAGTTGGTCCACTTCATGTGTAGGGTTCAAGCTGAATTGTCCACTTCATGTGTAGGGTTCAAGCTGAATTGGGATCTCAGCCTTGTGTTCCAGGCTCTGTGCATAAAGGGTAAAGGAAAGCTTCTGGCCCAAAATGCATCAAATCTGATTTAAGGGAAACTGCAAAAATCTCTTGTGCAGTGGATGAAATGTGGGTCTGTCTTGGCAAACAGCAACAGCAAGGAGACAGTACTGTGATAACTTGTCTCCTTATATAATTACAGCACATGCAACAGCAAAGAGTTGTCATTGTGCTCAGATGGATGATTTTATTTTTGAAAATTAAGATTTTTTTCAGTTGCACGAGCCCTTGAACTCCTGTGAACTTGACACCCTGTGGGATGTCATCTGGCACCCCTGTTAAATATATAGACACAATTAGTCCAGAAAAAGAGATATTGGGCTTTTAAATGAACAGCAAGAGGATTTAAAACAGTAAGCCAAACTTTCTAATTTCCTAATATTGACACTTCTGTCCCTCACAATCTTATTATAGTATTATTCTCTGCTGATCTACCATTTCATCAAAAAGTCTACAATGGAACTAAAAATCTAAGCCTTTTAGCCCATAGATCATTGCACTTGGTAAATGGCTTATTGTAGATTAGATAATGTGGTTCATAGCACATCCAAATCAATAAAAGGCTAGTCTGAATGTAGTAAAGTGCTCTCAGTCTGATTCTTTTTATTAAGTATATCTACCATGAGCAAAGTGAAAATTTTAGTCTTTTTGCTTAACTTGATGTAAGAAAAAGACATTGCTTAAATTTCTGCACGGTTGTTTTCTTTCCTGGAGAAGATCTGTCCCACAGAATTTAGGGGTTTTTTTGAATCAAAATTAAATACATGTCTGAAAAGTGATGCAATTCTTATATTGGCAAAATTCAGAGCCCAGTGATTTGGTGTTCCCAATCATCCCATGCTAGAAAATGAGCTCCTAGATCTCACATTTGTCAGATATTCAGTGGTCTCTGTGAAATGAATTACTTTATCGCTGTTCTTACAAAAATCATCAGCAGAAACTCTCAACTTCAGCAACAAATGGAGGTGGAGAAATGTGAAAGAAATATTTTGAAGGTAGAGTGGATGATTCAATACCAAACAAGGAGTGGTGTTTTTATCTAGGTCAGGAGAGGCCCAGGGTTCACCAGGAATCTGGGGCTGAGAGGGAGGATGTGTTTCTTCTGCTTTATCCCATGAGTGATCCTGTGCTTCGGAAGGGGTGGAAATACCAGAAGGGTATTCTTATTTATCCAGGAGAAATTGAGGAGGCTGATATATGTGTGTTAAGGGTGAACAGGTATGGAGACAGTTTTTACCTTTCTAGATGGGGTTATGCTTGGGACCTGGAAGAATGGTGGCCAAATGGTAATTAGTGGCTCTCTGCCTCTACTTTCCACTCACTTTCATTAATTGCAATTTTTTATTTTTGTGTTTACACCCATGGCCTGTCCTCCTGAGGAAGTGCTGAGCTGCTGAACCAGGTCAAGAGCTTGTCCAGGTTTTTGCAGCTTGGCTAAAAGGGGGTTTTAAAGCTATATTAAAAATCCAGTGATTAGTTTGGAATTTCTTGCAAACAATCAAGTCAGATAAACTGTAATTGGTTGCAGAGAGGTGCTCTTAACTTACCATTCTTTGACCGTGTTATTGACCAGTATGTGTTCACCCATGTTATTAATAATTTATCCTTTGAAAAAATCTATGTGCATTATAGCCTTTGATCTCAGAAATTTCAAAGCTGAACGTGCTATTTCGCCTTCCTTTTGCATTTTTTCTTTCTTTTTAAAGAAATTTTAATAGAGAAGAGAATGAAAAATAATTTTTAAACTTTTTTTTCCTTTTTATTTTGGTGGGAGAGTTTCCTGATGACATCCATCCCTGGTAATGAGAAGTGTACATTAATACAGTAAGAATATATAAGAATAAAAAAATCAAGGCAAGCTCGCTGTACTTTACAGATGAAAAATGTTTGAAAACAAGACTTAATGCATCTAGTAGATTAAAACAGAAATTAAAGACTTTAGAGTAAGAAGAGATCAAAGGCTGTCTTTTCATTGTTCTTTTTATTGTTTATTGACTTCAAAAAGACTTTTTAGTTTAAGCTGACTTTAATGTCTCTTGAATGCTCTTTTGTAAAGTGACTTTGAAAACTCACGGATAATGTCTTCATTAAGTGGGAAAAAATCTTGGTAAAAATATAACTGTGACTTTGCTTTCATTATAATAGGAAGAGATAACACTTTGCTTAATTAAGGTCTGTTTTCCCTCTGTTCAGAATTTTACGACCATTTTTTTCATTGAAATTAGTGCTGATAAAAGCTGGAAGTAGACATTGCTAAACTGAAACTCTTAGTTTTTCAGAGAAGTACGGTAATGTGAGTTCTCTGTCTGTATTTGTTAATCAGTTGATCAGGATGTTGTCTTGTGTATGCAAGCTATTTTAGGAAACAAAAGAAAAAACCCAAAAGCATATTCAAGTTGTATTGATTCTAAAATAAAGCAATGCTCCTCGTGTTGTTGGGAATGTTAATTTAGAGACTTTCTGCTCTCATTCTGTTTTCAAATGTCTGTGCTTTTCTCACCAATCCCTGATGACTTGATGTATTTGGATTATGTTAATACCTGTATTAATAATGACAGTAAAGATCACAAATCTGGGGAGGCAAATGATAGATTAGGAAAGCCACGCTGAATAACTTCTCTGGGGAGTAGTGTGGACTTTCCACAGTATTTTGAGGCTTAAAAAATGCACTTGAGGGATAGGACTGCCTTGGCCTTCCACCTCCCTACCGTTCATCTTTTTCTTATGGCTCTGTGAGACTCCGTTCATGTTACTTTTAGATGGGAAGGGAATGATCATGGTTTCAGGAAGTGCACTCCATCTTTTGAGATAATTGAGATACATGCTCATTTTTGGTTTGCTCCTCAGTTGTCTGTAACTTTGGTACAATAGTTTTAGCAATTTCTGACAAGGGTTTACAGTGCAGCTCTGGTGTTTGTTACTCTGGGGCTGTTGGACAATCTTTATGATGGAAATTTTATGATATTCACCCTTCCCATTCTGTGTCTTTCTGCCAGGGCTGTGTGTGCAATTCTCGGGCAATCTGCTTGGCTCTTACTGAGGGTCAAAAGATTCTGATTTGCAGTCTGCATAAGTTGTTTGCAAGACCTTTTTACATACTTAAAAAACTCAGCAACTCCTTTCAATGTGATAGCCGAGTTTCCAGAGTTTTTTTAATGAGAAATGTGTGTTGCATGATTTCTGTAACTGCCTAACCTTATGTCAGCTTTAAAGGAGATTGTCTTCAAAAGGAAAACCAAAGCTACACTCGTTTCCCTTTGCTTCCATTCATGGCTAGGTACAGAGCAGTAAAGCTGTTCTAGGCTAGACTTATTTTTCCTGACTTTGAGCTATGATACAATTATTAGGAATCTTATGTCCAGTGTGAAAATGAGGCACGAGGCACTGGAAGGGGTGTGAATCTAAAAGCCACACTGTGTTAATTTTAAGACTATTGCTAATGTTATTTAAGGATTGGCTTATAATTTTCTTTTACTTTGTTTTAATGTGAGCAACCACATTTTGGATTTGGTGATTCAGTATACAACAGTTCCATTTTGTAGACTGTTACTTGTTTTCATATTCATACATTTTTTGCAGTATCACTATTTTTATGGCACAAATGGCTTTTACAAGTGTAGTCTTTGTGGGTGGTTTAGAGGCTCAATTACCCACTGAAATGGAGGAAATAAATGTCCTCAAGAGTTTGCATCGGGATCATATGACATTGTGAGGCTCAGCTCGTTGTTAATAATTCTTACATCTGTGTAGCACACAACAGCACGAGGCAGCCTTTGGAAATGTAACACAGTATTGCTGCTGGTACCCTTGCAGAAACATCTGAATTCTTTTACAGGAGGTGACAGAAAAGTAAGCCAGGATAAAGAAAGCAACAAATCAGCTGGTAAAATTGATGTCATGTCTAATCCTGCCTATTAGATTGAGTAGTTAATGTGAAGACTATGGAAATGTTCATATTTATCATGCACATGGCAGATGCTGTTTGGGTTGCATTGCATGTTTGCACTATGGGCATTTGAGGGGCCAAGATTCCCCAAAACCAGAAAGAAGCCAAAACAAAAAGGAGAGAGAAAGGGACAAGGAAGCAAAATGATGAAAGTATGAATGTGGCTAAATTCCAAAGTTATTATTGCAGTCATTTTTGCCTTTATTTTGCAGTAAGAAATAGCAAGGGGTGGTCCTACAGTGTGGGAAATGTGGTTGCTCTGCAAATGTGGCGATTTGACTTTTGCACCAGGAAACAACAGACACCCAGGACATGGAGAACTTAATCCCCTGGAATTCTGTGCTCAGTGCTTGTGAGCAAAAGGTGCCAAACTTGGTTCCCTCATCAGTGCTATGAATGACATGCATGAGAGCAGAGTTTGGCTCAAGGGTTTGTTTGCATATTTGCATGCTTCACTTACTTTATTAACCAACCCAGACCTGGTTTCCTGCCTTGAACATACAGAGAGGCTACTGCAGTGGTAATGTACAAAGTCAGTTAAAAGGAGAGAGGCAAAACATCTTCCAAAGAAGGTGAGATCAGAAAAAATAAGGCCGTTTCAAGAATAATTATGTAATGATTATGTATGTCAGATAATAAATACCTCATGGCAATTATTCCCAGGTTTCTTTGTGGATATAATGCCTCTCATTGTGATCTCAAATTCTATTATGTGTTTTCCAGAAGACATCCAAGCCCATTCTGGAGATCAATGGTATTATATAAAATATTATATTAACAAATTCAATGTTTGGCTGAGAACTATGTGGAAAAGAGAGTAATACAGGGTAATATCTCTCCAAAACCACTTGAGCTGTCTTGTTATGAGCTCTACCTCCTTGTTGCCTATTATGTGTAGCAACAGGGGACCTGAGGGGACCTCTTAAGAGCAGAAGGGTCAGCAAATCACAGAGGGTTCAGGCAGTGTAGCTCTCTTTTGGCTCTGAGGACCAGAAGTACCCAGACTAGGCTATTAAAGTCCTGTTTATAGCTGGACTGTGTAGCTTCACACTCTGAAGTTGCTTTCTGCCTGAGTAAAACAATATATTTCTGAAAGCTGGCAGTATTGGCTTGTTGGTCTTTTAGAGAAATTCTTTTCTGAAATGAACAGAGCTGTCAGCAAGGGAACACTGAAGGCATCCCTGTAGAACAGCAGCTTTATTTTTGTTCGCCTGGTTTGGGCAACCTTGTAGCACTTCCACACTTCTTTTGGCTTGGCTGTTTTTCTCTTTTTTCAGCATTCCCTTCCAAATCATGTAGTTGTTGTAGGCAAATAAAGCACTAATCGTTAGAAGCCACCTCTCTTCTACCCAATGTACAGACAACCAGTTCACATCCCCTCAGACTTTCCCGTGTTCAGTATTGACAGTAAATGTCCTTTCTGTTGAAGTTTTGGAGTCCAAATGATGTTTGTGTAGGATTTTTTTTGAATGTAGAAGTTAAGGTCATATTGAGAGGATTTACAAGATAACATCTTCCTTTAGAGAAGAGTCAGTATCCAGCTGTTGCTCAGCTGTAGGAATGAGCTTCTGCTTCCCTGCTCCTGGTACTGGAGCTCCACAATTTTATGGAGTGCCACTATAAATCCTAAGCCAGGAAGTGTGCTGAAATTTCCCTAGTCACATGTGCCCTGCATGACAGTGCACATGGTTACCTTCCCAACCTTCCCTCTCTGGGGACATACATTTTAATGCTGTGTCCATTTACCTCACAGTTGTATTAATTACATTTAATGTAGTTTTGAGCTAAGGTAGCAGAGCCTGATTTCAGAGAACAGTGTGTGTTGTAATGAGGCTTGAGTACCATTGATCTATGACTTGGGTATAAGGGATTCTTAAGGGAGTTTGCTGATTTATGTAGAAGACTGATGTCTGTGGCCATTAGGAAACACCAGTTTTTATTACCTATCAATCTCATGGAAAACCTTTAGCAGCATGATCTCCCGGAATAGTTATCTAATCTGTTAAATTAGAGATTAATGAAATGAAAACATTACAGAAGAGGAAAATACACTAAGAGCAGGCAGTATCATAAGATCAATGCAGACTTATTTGAAAGCATGTACAACAGCAGTCTGAACACAACAAAAGGATAAATCAGCTCATGCTATTGCTATCTTCGTCTTTAAATTGCAAAAATCTATGTGGATATATGGGTTAGTAAATTACTAGAGCAATAGAGCATATAGAACCAATTCCAAAATAGAAGAAAAGTAGAACACACCATTTAGAATATCACACACTCATTTGTAGAATGGTCATAGAATTTAATAGAGTTCAAGTTTAATTCTGCTTAACTGCATCTTTATTTTTAGATTTGTAGAGTTCAAAAGTTGTTACTTATCCAAATACTGTAGTAGGACCAAAAATTAGAAGAAAGAAATTGTTCACTGTATAAAGCTGTGACTGTTATTTATGAGAGTGGTGATTTTGATACTGGGAATCTTTGCACAGGGGGAAAACCTAGTATCTTAAATATTTGGAAACAAAAAACCAAAAGGAGACAATGTCTTCTATCAGCTCATTTCTAAGCATCTAATTTTCAGTATGTCCTGTGCTCATTTTTCCTTGTAGCTACTATATGTAGTGGGATATAAAACAGAAGGAATTTTCAAAAAACCAAGCTGCATTTATCCATACATAAAAAGAAAACACTATTGAGGTGACCGTGTGTGTCAGTACATCACTTTATTTCCACACCACCTGCTGCAATTAAAAATGAAATCACCAAGCAGCAAGTACAGTAACTTCATCAACCAGCTGATATTATAATTAATGACTATATAGAGTCTCTATTATTGTGTACTTCCAAGGCATCAAGTGGAAAGCTGTCGTAGTGCTTTAAATAATGAAAAAGTTTCAGGCCTTGATAAATGGCTCAGTTGGATGCAGTTTAGAAAGTTGAGAGCATATGCTTCTGTCATTAGAAACTAAGGACCCTCGTTACCCTTGCTATAACTCTTCAGATTCATCTGAAACTCTTTGATCCCCTCGTGTACTTACACTGTGTTTAAAATGCAAAAGTGTAAAAAAATATGGTGTGCATGAGAAATTCAGCGAGGAGGGAGAAAGATTAAAATAAAGTGACTGTTCATTAACGTCTTTGTTTCAAACCTATCAGAAAAGAGAGCATTAGGCTGTACCCACATCTCTTTTGAAATGAGAGTAAGCAAACATTTTTCTTTTAGTCCTTTGAGATTTTTCTTTTAAGAAACAATTGAAATCCAATAAAGAAATGTGCTTCAGAGCAGGCTTATGAAGATGTTTAAGTGACTTAATAGAGGAGCGACAGCAAGGGTATTTGTTCTTGAAGGCTGTGCTTCACCTCTGTGCTGTTCTGCAATGAGGGGTGTAAGAAGTAAAGCAGTGAAGCAGAAATTTTGGGTATTACTGGTGAGGCAGGTTTAAGCAATATAAACTTTTAACAGAGAAGCTATTGGTAAATTCACTTCCTGAACAGTATAGCTTCATTGTTAAATATCACCATTTTAGCTGAGAACTGCTAGCTACTTTTCAGCTTCTATTTATTTTTCTTCTCTCTCTGAAACTTTTGGATAATGTATTTGCCTCTGAGGATATTTCATAGCTGAAATGCTTTGCTCGGCAGAGCATGTTACAGATAGAGAAAATTTTGTCTAATCCCTGACTCTCATGGTTGTCATTCTGCTTTGTTTCATGGATTGAAGCAGTATGCCACAATCATTTCTCAAACCTTTCATAAAGGAATTATGTGTCTGTTAATGTATTGAATTGAGATAACAAAACATATATGTGAATATATATATGAATGTATAGGCAGCAGCAGAAATAAAGATTTCTTTCTCCCTCTCATATGAATATGTGAGATGAGTGAGTGCTGTTTTTTCCTCTTTTATGTAATTTTTTAGAACCCATTAATTAGAATCTACATTTCCTGAGCATCCAAAATTGTGCCTTGGTACTATGTGCAAGCATATAACAGGAGAATATTTCAGTCCGAGAATTTCTCAGTGTCTGAAATGTGTGTTTGACAATCTGGTGCTAAATTAAGGACTGAAATTGAAATACTGGTGAATGAATGGAAACAGATGTGAAAATTCTACTTGTGCAAGGAAGGAGTCCTGTTCACCCTGTGATGTGTGCAAACTCTCATGCCGGCATAACAGTGCTGCCAGTGATTCCCTGGGATTTTTTGTGTTTGAGAACTCTTCCTGCTTTGGTTCTGTTTGTGTGAACAAAAACGACACAGAGTGACTATTTTACAATGTTCAGCTTAGAATATTTACAAACTCTGTGCAATTGGTGAGACGGATGCCCACAAACTGCTGAAGCAATGGGTCCATCTCCATTCACTCTGAATTGCTTGCATGAGATATGAATTTGTGATAAGTGCTGAATCTTAACCAGGATTTTTGGACTTTAGTATAAGGGTTTTATACCACTACAGCATCTTGGCAGATTAGATTAAACCTGAAGGGCACAGGACCTGATCCATCCTTAAATTCATGATGTGTGAAAGTTGCACTTCAGACAAGTGTTAGGCTAATTACTTCCTTTGCCTTAATAAGTTATAAACAGAAATATTTATCTCAGAGTGCTAAGTGGCAAGTAGGTTGAGAAGAGAGAGAGCAAAGACATCCATAGATGTAGGTTTTTGCATATATTGAAAATATCATCAGATTGTGCTGTTAGGTGCCTCCTTTTTCACATATTTCAGGACATTTATACCCTTATGCTAGTAATTAAATTAATTATTTATCCATTGTACACAAGCTTGAATTACTGTATGATTAGCTTGGGCACTTAAAAGTATAAGAACACTTGAAAGCAAAATCCAAGCATAGGTATTCCATAGCACGTCTTACAATCTAAATATTGCTCTTAGTCTAATCGAAGCAGCAAGAGTAGTCACAGCAGTTGATGGACTATTTTTCAAATTGATTTCAAAAATGTATTTAAGGGGATGATCTTCTACTCTAGATTACCTATTGATTTTTAATATGAAAAGCTCATTATATAAGCAGTAACTGCATATAAAAACCTAGCAAACCTTTGCATAAATCCTTTAATTGAATTTCCAGAGCCTGTGGTTCTACTTTTTTTTTTTTTTTTTAATTAAATCTATTTCTTTTTTTAAGTGTTACTGTGTAATTTGCATGCTGTGAAGTGGCCCTGTCCCAGATAAAGTGCCATTGATCCTTATTAAACCTCACCTCTGGGCTTGCTCAAAACTAACTGGAAAAATTAAAGTGTTCATGCTGCAATGCACTTATTGCTTGTGTGATAGGATTATGGAAAAAAAAAAGAATAACATTAATTTCCAAGAGAGAATTTATAATGCAAGATTTTATTTTTTTTCAATTTGATAATTAATAGCAAAATCATACCCTAAATATAAATTGTATTTCAGTCTGCAAAATGCAGTGGTAATTAGGAAAGATAATGTATACCTGATATAAACCCATGACGTTTTATATGGACACTCCTTTGGTATATTAATTTTTTTAAGTATTCAAAATGATTATGGATTCAACCCAACAGCTTAAATAGAGATTTGAGGAAAGAAAAAAAAAAAAAGAAGAAACCTTTGTAGTACCTTGCATTACTAACTGTTTCTATTTTCTATTGTGAGCTTAAAATGTGAAAAATGACAGTCTGCAAATATTCATGCTAACAATTTTTATATTAGAATTATCACAATGAAGAGAAGTATATGAGTTGTAATGCTATTTTCACTTTTTTAAAAATACCTAACATTTTTTATATGAGAAGCAATAAAATCTGCAAAAGAAATATTCATAATCAATAAGGTCTGAATTCATAATACAAGGTGTGGAATATATTAACAGAGTTATAAAAATGTTTGCGATATGACTCAAAATGAAAAATACAGCAGGTTATGTATGGTTTAAAGTGTAATCAATTTTGAGGTTGTGTATGAGGATATAAATGATAAACACAAGTAGTAGCATTTTTAGTAAAGGGTGTTGCAAAAAAGTACTGTATTTATGGTCCATTCCATTCTTTTATAGATCATTAATGTAGAAAACAAACACAGTGTATCCATCTTCTCAGACAGTTTAAAATTCCATTAAATGATATTTTAAATGGAAATGTTGAGCTCATTTCATATTCTTCTGTCTGCAAACACAGGCTGTACCAAAAGCACTGACTTCAGCCTGGCTTTCCAGCAGGAGCTGATACCACACAAGTTACATTCAGGAGTGGTCTGGATTTGGGGGGGAGGCTGATTGGTTTTTTCCCCTTTCAGCAAAGAGAGCTGCTAAATCTCTTATGTCCAAGGCAGTGGGGGATTGCACATTGTGTTCCCTGTGATTCAACGTGCAGCTACCTTGGAATTGCCAATTGTAGCCCAACATTCCCCAATGAGAGCATTTGTCCCATCTACACAGGAATTAGTGCAACTAGGCTTTTCCTCCTTGCCTTGTTAATAAAGAACAGTGTAAGTGCAACCTTCTCACTGATCTGAACCTAACAAAGTTGTGTTGAATTATATTACTTTCTTAAATATGGTAACTGTTCATTTTAAAGCTCCGATATGGCTTTACATAAGCACTAATTATTTCTAAATCAGCCTCTCAGTCTCATTTCATACACCTGCTGGGATCACAGAATCACAGATTTGTTTAGCTTGGAGAAAACCTCCAAGTTCGAGTCCAACCTTTGGCCAAACACCACCTCATGTCACTTAGTGCCACGTCCAGTTGTTCCTTGGACACCTCCAGGGATGGGGACTCCACCACCTCCCTGGACAGCCCCTGCCAAGGCTGAGCAACCCTTTCAGTGGAGAAATTATTCCTGAAAATGGTAACAACGACACAAAATAAGTGGTGTTTTGCTCTTTTCAGTACCTCATTTGTGCTTTTGAGAACACCGTCCCTGTTTCCTCTGCAAAGTCCATTGGTTAAGCCTTGAACTTTTATTGTGCTCCATATCAGAATTATCTTATGGCCACTGGAGCTCTTTGCTGCTGCTGGGATCACTTTGGACCCTGCTTATTTCTCTGCATGTGATTCAGTGTAGTGAATCTTGCACTAAACCATGGTTGTGGGGCATAGCTCCTGATGGCAGTCTGCTGGCTCCTTCACTGCCAGGGCAGCATCATCTTCAGCATTGGGAAATTCATGTGTTTTATTTCTCTCCACCAACAGGCAAAAGCGTGTTTGCTCCAAATTTTCACGTTAATTTGTAAGACTAATGTGAATGATTTGTTCATCATTATTTGTGTTCCTCCTCTCAGTGGCCCTGGAGTTTTCTGGTGGATTATTTCTCAGAACAGTTATTACATGTCCCATATTGCTCCTTGAAATGTGTTTCTGCTTTGCGTTACGTGCATCACAAGCGTTCTGAAATTGTGCCTGAGGAGAACGGTTTTAAGATTCGTTCCTGGTTGTTTGTCAGTGGATTTGTTGTAGTTTCCTCGTGGTCTTTAGTGGAGGAAGTAAGTGACAGTGATCAGTGAAGGTGGACAGTAAGATTTATAATGTATTTGTGCTAGCTGATTGCCAACAGAACTGGCCTTTCCCAGCGGTGCTGTACGCGTACTTGGAAAATCAATAGGGATTAGCCTATGACCCCCTTCACATACTTATACTGTGGTCTGCATTGCTTACCAATATTTCATCTGTTTCACTTAAATGCTGGTACTTACTCAATAATGTGTGGCTGTTCTTGCAAGCTACTAATTAATTTTTAAAATGCAGTATCACTTGAAACGGAGATAAAGCACACCTTTAGCATCAGAGGGAGAGCAGGGCAGCGGATTTGTGAATTTGCACTTGGTACCTTTAATTAAAAATCCTGCTTTGAAAGATTAAAGTTATATATTCAGATTTTAAAAAGTACTAAATCAAGTACAGGAACATTTTCGTGGTGGTTGCCAACAAGCTAAATTGTCAGGTTTGACCAGGTACCTGTTTGTCTAATTTTTTGCCTGAGTTTGCTGCTGTTTTTTTTTCTTTTTTAGTTTTGCTTTAAAAATACTTGGTTTAAAGTTTGTGGGGGTTTTTTGTATGTTTTGTTTTGTTTCCCTTGTAAATTTTAGGGGAAAAATATCCTATATATTTATAAATAAATATATTTCCTTGATATTGAGCCTAGGGCATAGTCTTGACAGTGTGTTCATAGGGTACATAAACCATGTTGCATTTTAAATACTGATATGTTGAAAAGCTGAACAGATGTATCAGGTATTATTTTTCCTTTGACTAGTTTAAAGAAAAAAAAAAGCTAATTTATCTTGCAATAGTATAAAAATAGTTTGTTATACAGTGTCAAATTCTTACTTGAATTTCTAGTTTACCATACAGTTTGCCAAAATCCAAAGACAATAGCCTAAAGCAATTATTTTTGATGAGGTTGTTCTCCCAATAGAAGGATTTTAAAAATTCACAGTTTCTTATGCAAGTGTACCTATTCCCTAGAGTTACTTAGAGTTTCTTATTGATCTAGTAGCTGGTATTTGAATTGGTCGATGTACTCTGTAACTTGTTTAAGATACCCTACCTGAACTATTAGTTTAAATAATATATTCATAAATTGATTAATCATTGCAGTAAGAGTTATTAGATGCATTTTTATATGTGAGCTCTCCACAAATGACTCCGGCTATAATAATCATGCATATATAAACAGAGATTCAGGTTTACTGTAGTAAACCAGTAGTACTCCTTATAACAATTGTATTGCTAGGGATAGTAGGCTTCTGCAAGGAGAAATCAACCTTTTCTGTGTGGGCAGCAAAACTCTGTGTGTTTATTTAATGGGGACAAAGTAATTGTAAATATTGATGCATTTATAAGCCACGTTACAGGAAATGAGAGGAAAGAAGAAAGAGAAAATGTGGCTTTTGTTGGCAGAGGCAGGTGGTTCTAAGGTTTGATGTGTGTTTGGGTGTGATCAGGTGCTGAGCAAAGGCTGCAGGAAGATTTTAGGGTTGGGGTGGGAGGGCATTGCACTGCCTGGGGGGGCTGGACAGGCTGCAGGAGCTGTCTGAAATCACAGTGTGCATCTTGTGGCTTGCCCTCATCCTTTTGCAACAGGACTAAAAAGAGACAGAGGAACTACTCAGCCCATAGATATTAATTAAAAAATGCACTTAAGGGGATGCAGCTGCCTTTTAGTGATTGCAGAAGAGTTTGGTGTGTGTGCCTTCATTTGATAACACCTTGCTTCTGAAAGGTCTGTGTTGGTGTCAAAGTACATCCAGCACATACAGTTGCTGTAAATGGGGGGGAGTTGTGGTTAAATTTTGAGCTTCAATTATGGGTAAGGATTAAAGTTTTTGCGTGTTATTTTATTGCATATATTTAATGTGTATAGTAGGAATGTGATCCAATAATGGAAAATGCAACCCCTGTAACTTTCATAGCAAAGATTGTTGCCTCACACAAGGGTCAGAGTGAACCTTTGTCTACCAGAGTATGCATGGGCCACAGCCAGAGCTTTGTGGCTTTTTAGAAAAAGAAATACGCTCCGAAGAAGGCTTGTGTGTGCAGAGAGAACTAGGAAAATCTATTTAATCAAAAGTGTCAGAACTCACTTTCTGAGCAGCTCTCTGCTTTACTCTGCTGAGTAGTGCAGAGTCCCAACAGCTTTAAACAATGTTCACTTTGATTTACTCCTAAATTCTACCAACAAATGTGAACACAGAATACATATACTTGCAATCTCACAATCGTGCACATATTATCAAATTAATGTCTTCTTTAGTTAATAATCTGAGTTTACTGTGGAAAATCACCCAGCTCACATTTCAGCTCATTTCCTGCATAAACTATTGTCATGAGCCCTAGACTCTTGCATTTTGCAAGCGAATAACTAGAGGAGGTTTTTCATATTTTAGTTTGAAAGCCATTTTGTTTCACCACATGCTTTTTCCGCTTCATAAATTCTACTTTAAAACATTCAACAACCTGCTAAATTAATATATACTGTGTTCTTTCTTTAATGGGTAGGGGAACTTGTCTCACAGCAGTGCATTTGTTCAGCTCTGTTTTGAAAAAGCGCTGCCTGCCGTGTGAAGGACATCTGCTCACAAATGAATGATTGTGCTTTTGATTCGGAGCAGCACCTTCACTTTAAATGCTGGCTGCAGATGAAAGGAACAGATTGCTGTGGTACCACTTTTGTGAGGATTCCTCTACCCAGCATGTGGCTTCATACATTATTGAGAGCAAATCCACTTTATGCTACCACTCCTCGCTGCACTTATTTTTGCAAACCTTATTCAGAATGCCAGCAAGGATCACTTTCCTACAAAGGAATAAAGGCCAGTTAGGAAGATTAAGCAGATAAATTATTTACAGTGTTTAATTATCATTGTACAGGTTTATTAAACTTCATGGTTACCTGGAAACCTAAGCAGGTGCTGGAAAAAAGTCCAATAAAGTTAAATGAAAAATGTTTTGTGTAAAATGAAATCCTTTTATGTGTGCCATGTTCATATAAATGTCCCGGGTTTTTTTGGTTGAGTGCCAAGGTAGACTTGCATTTAATGTTGTGATTATTATTTTTTTTTCATAATCCAGTCCTAGCTCAAGGCTTATTATGATAGAAAAGACCACAGAATTCTCTGCTGGGTTGAGCAGCAGTCTGTTGTACTACTGGGTGTCCTAGATGATAAACAGATGTACAAGGTATGCTTGGGAAATCTCAAAAGATTCCCTTTCTCTGGTATTAAGGACAGCTGAATTTTCTAGAGAAAAAATCCCCACTGTAGCACCACAATACATTTTGGATTTTTCTTTAATGTTTATACTGAATAATTAATTTACTTGTTGTTTCTTCACGCAAATTGACCTAGTTTGTATTTATTTAATCATTGAATTGAGGATTTAAATTTATTTATTTTTAAAAAAATTAGCAGTAGAAGTGTTGTCCTCCAGGAACAGCTTCCACATCTCTGCATACTGCTCACTAATATAAACTAATGAGCTCCATTAAAGATCTGCCCACACAGTTGCAAAGAACCACCTATTAATCTGTCATCTTTGAATACTCTGAGAAAATTAAGACCACCAAGCAACCATGAATTCGAAAATGAAAAAGGCAGTACCAAACCTATTATATTCTAAAGATGAATGCCAAATATGTAGAAAATTACTTGTGACTAAATCCCACTGATTAAGTTCAATAAAGTAACCCAGAAGCAAGACAGGGTAAATGTGGGCTGAAGTCCTTGCTCCTTTTAGGTCAAGGGAGTTCTGACAGGGAGGATACCAGAGATCTGCATTTTCAAAACTGGAGTTCAATTAAGATCTCAATTATTGGCAAAATAATTTTGCCAAAGAGTGTGCATTTTAATACAAGGTCCATTTGGTTACACTTTGGATTATGATACAGAGAATTCTTAGGCTATTTATGGAGACGATATTTTCTCCTGTGATGTTACAATTTTCTTGGTACGTAATTTCTTGATTTAATAGGAAGCTGTTGACCAGCTAAATAACCAAAGGGCTCCATTCCATGGCAGTAACAACCTGGATTGAATCTAGATGGGTTACTTTGTGGAAAATAGCCAAGAATGTTCAGATTTACCTGGTAGAATAATTTTGGGTTTAACCCACAATGTGACAAATTTATTGTAAAAATTAATATCCATGACTTCCATTGTTTTGATTAAATTTGATTTATGCCACAATAGAAAATTTCTCATTCCTGAGTCTAGCAATCAGGATTTTGGTGTGAGTATTCACATCTGCTTGTTTGAAATTGCTTCATGGGACTTTTTTCTATTATCAAGTCAAACATCTAAAATTTAGCATTGCATTAAAAAAAATCTGAGGTTGGTTGTTCGATGGTGCCTTTTTAATAGTTTCATTTTTATAAAATAAATATCCACAGCTAGCAAAAGTATATGCTACTTGATCCCTTTTTTCTAAATTGTCCTATTGTTTGGAAGAGCCAGACTGGGGGCAGATTTCTAGGTATCTCTTGGGGGTGGAATAGGTTTTAGTGGTTTTTTGGTTTTTTTTTTTTTGTTTTCCTGCCATCAAGCCACTTTTTGTATATGTGACTGAATTCACTGGAGCCATCTCTGAAGAGGGAAGCTCCTCAGCTGCACCAGTGGGGTTGAAGTGGCTGTTGCTTTATGGCTGCTGCAGTTACCTTACATATATATAATTACCTTACATATATATAATTAGGAAGCTCAATGCTGGCGGGGGTGTCATATTGTTGTTGAGAATAAAGAGTTTGTAATACTTGGGGCTATAGTTAGTTGGTACTAATTTTTGTATTCCACTGGGTAAGCTTTGACAAAGACCTGTCATTTCCCAAATAAGCCATTCTTTTAAGGGAACATCTGTTGAAAGAGGCAATTTAAAATCTCCTTAAAATCTAGGGCATAATTAACACTATAGGGATACAAATATTAGTTTTCTAGAAGCTATTTCTTTTTTGCTTTATCTTGATGTTCAGTAACCTTTTCAAGGTTTTTCCCCCCCTCCTTTTTATCGCCATTTGCAATTAATATGCAATTCTACATTTAGTACTTAACAGTGAACTAAACCAGTAAAAATACTAACAGTAGCCCACTGATGTTAATTGAAAAAGGGAGAAAGTCCTGCAGCAGGGTGGCATGGCTGTCTTCAGCGACAGCAGGTTAAAGATGTAGGACATCTGTGTTTTTGGAGAGCTCTTTGGATCTCAGTATTAAGCTATTTTTAAGCAAGCAGTGTTGTATGTTAAAGTTATTAAAATTAATTTTAAAAAATCTGAAGTTTCAACAAAAGAAATTGGAGTAAAAATGTGGTATCTGCCATCTAAGAAAATATGATGGAAAAAATGATTATAAGTTTTGGATTTAATCACCTGCTGTAGCAGCAGGTGTCTCTAAAGAACTTGGTGTGAACACTTTAGCAGCTTTCCTGGTCACAGGAAACAGCAGTTGCTTGCCTGTTTATTTGCTAACAAAGTGGGGAAAAAAGCATGTGAAATTCATCCCCTTTATAAGCTGAAGCTGATAAAATACTGTATTAGACTTTGAGCCATTATCCTTAATATTGGCTTTTAGCTACGTCTATCCCTTCCTTAATTGTATGAAATATAGTGAGATTTTTGCAGCAGAAAAAAAAAAAAAAAGTCTTCATTAATGTTCTTGCTAAATAAAAATGGCAAGTACTGCTGGGCTAAACCAGGAAAATGTATCCACACTTTGGGTCTGAACATATTTAAGAATGTGGACTATGATTCATGAGTCATTTATGCCTATTTTAACATAGTTCTGTATGTCAGCCTGTTTTTACTAAGTCTCCTTTTGGGACCTCACTGTCTTTACTGATTATTAAAATTTAACTTTTTCTTACATTATTTGAAAATACCTGACCACGTGCCTGAAGCAAACCATTACCATTGAGGAGACAGCAATGAAAATAGTGTGGTCTCAAATCTTGTATATTTAATTAAAATGGCTACTATACAAAGAAGTAGTATTCCCACACTGGAATTCCTGTTATTCATTACCTTACTTCTTTCTGGAAAATTGCAAATTTATTCTTTATAGAGCTCAGGCATAAAAGCTGTCTGTTGCACTAATGTGGAAAATGTTTTCCTATTACACTGTTTCCATGCAAATAACAAATTAATGCAGCTTGTAGAAGAATCTAATCACTGTAATTCAACATTCAGGGGAGCAAAAAATGATCATACTTGTCTTCACTCTTCCAAGAATGACACCAGATTTCAGTTTTTTAATGCATGGCCTATTTAGCTCATTAGTTTTAATATACAGGTTTAAAAGTCTTTCCTTGAGCAATAGCTTCAAAACAAGATGTTAAGCTCCCCAAGTCTATAATCTCGTCTCAAGATGTGGTTATGGCCTTGCAGCTATCCTGCTATTTTATGCCCAGTCTTTACACATCAATCTTGTATTGTATTACGTCTTTGAGAGATTTAATTTATGCAGTGGGTCATTACAGCTTTCATTTGCCTGTACAGAGGGACCCTGGGGACAAGAATGCATTAAAAATCCACTGGCCCCCAACCTTTTTGGTGATTAGAAGTCTTAACTGTGCTGCTGGACACCCTAATTTGAAAAATGGGTCAGTTTACCAAACTTGTTTCATGCCATATCAGAAATCAGCAACTTCTTAAGACATCTTTAACTTCTGGCAGTCTCACCTCTGCTGAGTTTGGCTTCCACTGCTTTTACACCTTCAACATGTTTTTAGAAATATCTGCAATTTCTTGGTCTGATTGTATTTATTCTTTGGTCTTTTTGTTGGTCTGCTGTAGACCCCTTGTGTATCTTTTGCCATGATTTGTGTAGCCTGTTTCATGCTGCTGTCCTTTTGTGTACTTCTTTTGGATTCCAAAATGATTTAGGGTTAAAGAAGTTATGGTGATCTCATGAGTGAGAGCACAGCAGCTGCCCTCCCACAGGGTTTTTTATTAGGTCTACCTAGAAACACATTCAAAAATGTAAAATAGAGAAGCAAAGAAAATGAGGGTGTTTTCAGTGGAGGACCTGATACAAAAAGATCCAAAAAATGGGAGTGAATGATGTTTGACTGTTTTTTTGTCAAGAAGTGGAAATTGTTTGAATGTAATGTTTTTCTTTTTTTGTAAATCTGGAACTTTTTCAAATCCTGCCATGAATTAAAAAAAAAAAATAGATCTCGTGCTTCCTCGCCTTCATCCACACCAAATTAATTCCTGTCTCTTGGTCAGAATTTAGTGTCAAAGGAGGGTGATCTCGTTGGTCTTAACAGGCCTAACTCTTAGTGGGATTGTGGATGCACAGCTCCTCTTATGTTCTGATAATAATTTGAAAAAACTGACTTCCAAAATCTAGACAGTAACACTTCTTTGGAAATGCTAAGTGAAATAATGAATGTAAATCTTCTCTAGTGTTGTGTTTGCTTCCTTTGCTACAGAAAAAAACCAAAGAACCCAAAAGCTAAAAGATAAACTCATTTAAAATGCATCAAGTTAAATGTTAAAACTTTATTGGTTGGTGGGCTGTTTCCAGTCTTGTGTTCTGTATGTTTTGTGACAGCTGTTCTGGGAAATCTATGAGATAGAATTTGTGCAAGAACCAAAAATGCCTTTTCTAAAATTTTTGTTAAAAACTCATATGGCACACTTAACCACACAGTTATAAGATTTTAACTATATGTAACTTTTTAACAGCTCATTGGCTGATAAATGAAAAGGAATTCAAAGCTGAGTGGAATACAGAAAAGCAGAAAAACTGCTCATAGTTTCTGGTTTCTTAAGTCAGAGATTATATTGTCAGATTTTATGAAATACTCAAAAATGAGGCTGTATAAACCCTCATCTGCTGAGTCTCTCTCATTTTATATTTGCAACAGACAGTTCAGACTTGGCAAGGATTTGTCCAAAACAAAATGCTAATTAAGATTTTTCACTCTGCTAACGAGATGAAGTTTAATAGGTTCTTCAGGCAAAAAGGATAGGTTCTGTCCTAATGCATTATATTTCTGAACTTGCAATTTATTCAGTAATTAACTTTTCTTGATGACAATGAAAATGCTAGCCTTGCATGCAAAATTCATTTTTGTCTTTGCTAAATGTAAGAAACATGTGTGAGTACATTGTACAAGAGATTGGATGAGTGAAACCCCCCAAAATTTGAGGGAATGTAATATTTGAAGCTGTTCCATTATTAACTCTATCAAATTATATAGCTGATGTGCTTTGTGACAGAGCAGCTTATTAAACTGAGTGTTTTGTGGAAGGAAAGTTAGAGCAGAAATGTAGTCTGTAAGTGTCTTGTTGGTGCTCCCTAATTCTTTTCAGAGATATAAACCTGGCATTTTTTCCTCCTTATAATATTTCATAGAATTTGCAGTGCTTCTGCCATTTCCCTTTTTTATCCTGAGGAGCCAGTTATTCCAGCTCTGTTGTATTTAGCTTATTTTGGGCATAAAATGCTAAAGTTTCTACAGGGTTGCTCAGCAGGGAAAGCCACCCTCAGGTGGCTCTCCTCGAGTCCCCACTTTCCTGTATTAGTAATTCTCTGTATTCAGTGTAAATCCTGTGCATGTATTCCCATTATATGTCAGCTCAGTGCCTGCCAGAAATACCTGAAATAAACTGTCTCAAATAACACAGCTTCTTTAAACATGATACCCAAAAATGAGTGTAAACTTCAATCCTCCTTTCCTCCTGTAGGAGCCTGAAGTTAAAACCAGAATCACTAAGTGATTTGTAACATGTATATCAACATCCAGAAGTTCATTAAAGTTTCAGTGCTGATCTGTGAAAAATACAGTCTATTAATAATAAAAGCATTTGCAGCATCTTCAAGGCACAGCACAAATATTAGCTGGGTTTTGTTATGTAATGTGCATGGGTGTGTAAAATGATGTATAGGTGAATTATCTATCACACACCAATTTTAAAAGGTGTTTGAGCTTCTTATGCCTCGAGGAGTGGCTCAAACAACATTATTTTTCTTGGCTACTGATAACTGCAGTCACTTCCAAATGGGAATACATCACCCTGTGTGCAGAACTCAGGAGCTTGAATCAGATCATTTTAATAGCAGCAGTGCCCCATTGCAGGATATTCACCATATGACATTAGATTCCATATTCCTGGCATATTTATACTAAAATAAAACTAATTGAAGGAATATGTTGCCCAAACCATGTTCTCATTTGAAGTCTATTACTTCCGTTATTAAGGGGTGTATATCCCAAGAGCATTTAAAATCATCCTGAGAATCTTTGTTTATTCTTTGTGGTTCAAGTTAATTCTTTATTTAAGAAACTGCAGGATACCCACAGCAAATATCCAATGGACAGTCAGATTCATAGTCTGATTTTTGAGCCATTAGATCAGCTTATGCCAATATTTTATTGGCAAAAAAGCACTTCGTAAAGGTTACTTTCATACAAATTTTCTTTCACATATATGATTTTCAGAATTCACCTCAAAAAATTCAGGCTAGGCACCATGTATTTTAAATAAAATAATTGACTTGTTGATTATTTTTCTGTTGTAATTCCTCTGTAGGGAGCTGGCAGCCAACTTGGACTTCTGTTCATGTGTTTATTATCAGGTCATATGAACAAAGTAAATATTTCAGTTTCTAAATCATCTTCCAGGTAAATATTTCAGTTTCTAAATCATCTTCCAGGAATTAAAAAAAATATCTCCACATGACATGCATGAATTTGCTCACTATTAAAAGCTAAATTGTTTTGTGAGGATATAAAAGGAAGGTAGTTCTCCCCCCAAAATTGTATGTGAACATATATTTTATGGGTAAGCAACCAACCACCCCACCATGCTTTGTAGCTGTAGTCTGACACAGACTACATTTCTGCTCTTTCCTACCACAAAAACATTCTGTAAGCAGAATCTTTTCCCTTAAGTATTTTGTTTAAGGAAAGTTGTAAATGGATAATATGAGAGGGTTACCTTGTAGGTAATATTTTGTGAAAAATACTTCAAGATTTGAGGCAATTTCACTCCTTGTGTTGACTTCAGTACATACAGGAATTTATTAGACTGTAGATCTTTTACAGTAAAAAACCTCTAAAAAATTTGGGTTTAGAGGCCAAAAAAGGCTAGTTCTTCATGTGGCACCTTTAAAATGGGATTGTCTAAGATCTCTGCTTGAGAAATGTCCCACTGAGGCAGGCAGGAGTGCTGTGCCAATGTACAGTGGCAGGGATTTCCCTGCTCTGTGTGGGATGTACCCAAATCTGAGGGCTGCCTTTGCCATTCTTACTGCAAACTTTGCCTGTGCTCACGTTGGAGTTTGGGCTGGAATTTAAAAAGTGTTCTCTACTAAGCTTTAAAAGCAGGATGTGTGTCATTGGGGAGAATGTTTTAAAACTATTTGAGTTCTCTGAAAAATTGTGAGAGGCTTTTCCTCTACAATTTGTATTAAATGTTTTAATCAATAATAATAATAATAATAATAATAATTCAGTGTTTGTTTTATACTCAATAGCAAAATACATAACTGGGTTTTAATGCTACAAGAAACATTTTCAATGAAACTTAATATCTATTTTTTTATTGTCTGGTGGAACATCATCAGTGTTTTTTGCAGTGATGCTGTCACTCAGTGTCTCAAGTGAATCAGTTTCGGTTAGACCCTGAATTTCATATATGAACAGTGGACACAAATAGGGAACACTATTTCCATTGAATTCATGGGGTCTGGGTTGTCTAGTCCTATTTGTTAATTTGTAAAATTTCCTAGGTTTTAGATAACCCTTAATTTTTCAGCTTTTTGCCCTTTGTGATGGGGCAAAAAGCTGAAAAATGCCCCAGCATAAACATTTCCCTCCAGCATAACCCACAACCCAGACCCCTTCATATCCCCGATAAATCAGGGTGTTTGCTGCTGACATCCTCTACCTGTCAGCTTAGGAAATATCAAACCACACCTGAACAAAGCACCCTGCAGTTCTTAATTACTGAATCTTTTTCAGCTGTCAGTGTCTTTTACATTCACTACACACTTCCTCTCCTCTTGTATTAGGTGTAACAGAATCATGTTTGGGTTGGAAGGACCTTAAAAATCATCTAGTTCCAACCCTCCTGCCATGTGGTGGAGGGGTAACATTTAAAATGTTTTATTTCCTTTCTTTTGTGTGTTTGTTCTGTTCAGACTCTTGTTGCAACTTAGAGGCTGCTTTTCTAAGTTTCAGATTTATATTCAGTTTGGAGTGACCTTGTCGCTGTCTTTCTCTCTACATCTCCCCTAACCATGCATAGCAAACCTTCCTTGTGCTGGCATGGTAACATCTCTAAATGTCTCTTTTATAAATCTTTCATTCTCTTAAGCACTTCAGAGTGAGGAAAATTGTCTTGCAAGCAGCCTTGCCCTCACAGTGCTCAATAAGACACTGCATGTCTGTGTACTGCCTCTGAATACCTTTACTGAAAAGCTCTAAATTGTACATTGCAGAGCTTGAAAATTACTGGTTCATCTCCAGTTTAGAGCCCTAATTGCCAAGATATTTAGCCTTTGTAAATTGTGCAGGGGAATCTTGAGGACTGGAAATGGAAATAGATGTAAAGACATTCCCCTGGTTCTGTAGCCTGTCACTGATCTGATTTGAACCCAATTTCCAGCGAGGACGACTTCAGGAATTTATAAAGGCTAGATAAGGACACCCCACCAAATTAAATGGGAAAAGGAAGGAATTTAATGCTGCTTATCTTCTTGAGGGACTTGGGATTTTGTACAAGTTCACAGCAAAAGTGAATTTGCCACCAAACAGATATTTATTTTAATCCAGAAAAGTTTCTTTAGTGGAGATGTCCACTGTTGGGAACAAAACCACTCCAAAGTGATTATGCCACCTTATTGCTTAGACATCCTCATATATTTCTTGTTATTCTAGTTGAGTACTACATTCAGACAGAGGTTGCCAATAAAGTTTATTGTAGGAGCTAAGTGTCAATATCTGTAGTACCCCCCGCCTAGGGTGCTTGTAATTAAAATGCCACAGATAGTCTGGGAGAAGCATGAAAATTTGATGGCAAATTGATTTCAGGTTCATCTTGAAATTTGTCCTCAGCTGGACTCAATACTGCTGGCAGACATTGGATGGCTTTTGTCAAAAGGGTTTGCTGGGATGAGACAGAGATGCCTTGATCTGAATATTAAATACAGTGCTCTGCTTATGACAGTTTGCTTACTGCTAACATCTTCCTTTTTATACACATTTTATTGTGTGGGGAATGTTTAGAGTGGCAGCCCTCTATTTTACTTAGGAAAATACATTGCTTACAAATATTTTGGCACACTAAAGAGCTGATTTACACTATTAGCTTCAAACCTAAACATACAGGCTCAAAACTTCTGAATTCTGCAGAAATTCCTAAGATTGAGCTGAGCTACACAAAGAAAAAGGAGTCTGATAAGGTAATAGTCAAAATTTGTGTCAGTGATGGTGTTGGAGGAGGAAAATCCCATGTAAAGTAATCCTTATTTAAAAGAAAAAGCTCTTTTTCTTCTTTTCCTCAAATTGTTTCATTTATAAAGAAAGTACTTAGTGAAAATATAAAGTACCTTTTCTGTTGTCAAGTTAAGATCTTATAGTATGTCCAGTATAGGCCTTTATTTTTGCAGATCTGTTCTTAGTAACTTTTGGCTTCATTAGGTATTTAAGCAATCTCATTGGGAAATTATTATTTCAAAGTATTTTACAAAATGTGAACGCTGCTGTGAGTTCAGAAAATAAAGAAAAATGTTATTTATTTTAAATATGTTCTGTCTTTCAGGAGCACATATTTTTGTTAATATTATTCCAGAAATAATTCTGATTTTTTTTTTTTTTGGTAAAGCAACTGTGCATGTTGCTAAACCCCAGCAGTAACTTAGTCTTTACTTATATTTTTATTCATCAAAAATGGACCAGACAACACTTAAATGGCTGAAGTGTTAAGAAAAGGAAGATGAGAGTTGGAGAACTGGTGGGAAATTGGAGGGAAGCTGACCTAGGGGGTGGCATCCCTGCCCATGGCAGGGGACCTGGAGTTTAATGATTTTTAAGGTCCCTTCCAGCCAAGGCATTCTGTCATCTGTGGAAGAAGTGAGAGGAAGAAATATCCCAGAGTAGGAGTGGCTGTGTGGATCTCCCACCTGTAGGAGGATTAAGTGGAGGTTTGTCACAACCTCCTGGCAGGGCATCTCCACTTGAATTTTCAGTTCAGTATTGCACCAGTGTGTGGACCACAAAAACTTAAGTGGTACAAAATGTTGTTTAATAGAACTTAAACGTTGGTAGCACCTTAATATTTCTCTATGTCTAAATGATGCAACCTTTTGCAAAATTAAAAAAAAAAAAAGTGATTTTGGGCTTAGCTGAGGTCTCTTGGGTTGGAAATGAGCTACTGTCATTATGATAAAAATTAGACCTGGAGAGTGTAAATTTATTCTGTTTCATTTTGATTTTTGAAATGCCTGAACTGTTCACTCTAACCATTTGATACTCTATTCATCTTATCCTTCTCCTCCCTGCAATATTTAAAATAATTCTCACCTTCTGCACTGGAAGGAGACTCTCTTAGGTGCCCAAGATCCAAACTGAAGCATCTGATCTCATTTCAAATGGTCAATTTATTTCCTCCTTTCCTGACACAGGTGAAATTGTGTTTTTATTTCCAGCTATGATAGATTTGTTCGCTTGGTAAATATTATATGGTACAGGAGTCTTTATTTTTTCATATAATCTCTGTTTACAAAGTCAATACAATCACTTGGAAAATATGTAGCAAACAGTGCAGTATATTAGAATCTTGTGTATTGTGTTTGCTGTAGGTACAAATTCAATACAGCAACTCTCCAACAATTGACATGTCAAGTAATATATCAACTGTTGGTATATTACTTTTTGCTCATCCTATTACTACTTATCACAACCAGCTCACCACCCACACTCTCCTTCTCATTAAGGGCTATTGCTCCTGGAGGCTGAGCAGAATCCAGCCTGGCTGATGGGAAGTGCTGTTCCTCAGGAGCCTTGGCAGAGATGTCATGTTTGGAACAGATCTGGGTCCCAATTTATTATCAGTGCAGAAATCACACAGAGAGAACACTGAATTTTTAATTAAGAGAATTATTCTCTTAATTCACTTGGAGGAAAATTAATTTAAATGAATGGTAAACTGTTCCCACTCAAAAGTAGTTTCCCACATATAACAACATAAATGTAAGTGAAAGAGGACTTTTCTATATTTTGAATTAATTTTGCTGTTACTTCTGCCACTGTAGTTTCCCTGCATGTGTGTTTTTTAGCCTTTTATCTCAATTGTGAATTGTCTTATGTGCTGTCCAAAATACAAGAAAACAGGATTGTAAATGTGAATTATATCGGGTGACGTTCATTCCACTCGTGACCTGTTTGAGTGACTTCAGCCTCTCATTTTTAGTTATCTGTGACTGGAAAACACGTCACCTACACTTTTATATTGTACAGAATGTTTTAGATCCATAGCTGAAAACTCTTGTATGCTTAATGTTACTATTAAATACAAAGTTTTAACAGAATCTCTTTTTTGGCCATCTTTCCTACATGCTTGTTCTAAATGTTTGTCCTCTGGGTTAATAATTTAGAGAGTGTTAGTACTTTTCTTTTTCAAGGCACAAAGTTTTGTCAGGTGAAATATTCTATACACTGTGACGAAAAACAGTTTTGAGGTTTTTTTTCTGGACAGCTGACAGGACTGTTCTTGCTTTCTTGCATTCAAAGAATTACAAAACATGAGTGCCAATAGGTGACACTTGTTCTTGAACTTGGATTCAAACTGTATTTCATCTTGCCCAGCATTATAGAACTTTGAGAATTCACTGTATTGTGAGAAATAAGGATGATACGAATATGACTTATATTTATTAGAGGTAAAATAGCCTCATTTTTTAATGTCATTGTCCTTTCTTCTTCAAAACTGGTGTAGAAAGTGGGCTGGCATTTCTTCTAGGGAAGCTGGAACATCTGCTTGTCATCAGACTCGATCAATGCCCATAGAGGGATGGAAATGAACGTTTTGAGGACTAACTTTTCCTGCCATCACACACCATTGAACAGTATTTGGTTGATAGCCCAGTTTCTGGAAGCTGGCTCCTATTATTGGTGACTTTATAGTTATATAAAATTTATAGTTATAATTAATTTACTGGTTGATCCAGGCTGAAACTTTTGCTACCACTCAAGAATATGATTTTGCAGTGT
Source organism: Trochalopteron elliotii (assembly GCA_024734555.1). Lineage (NCBI taxonomy): Eukaryota > Metazoa > Chordata > Aves > Passeriformes > Leiothrichidae > Trochalopteron > Trochalopteron elliotii. The sequence goes on from JANPWX010000087.1 coordinate 6,782,580, forward strand.
TTATTTGTTTAGAAGTTATTTAGGATAGTATTTTTTCCCAAGTCAGTCAAGAGTATTTGCATTGAAACTTTAGAAGGAAATAGAGTGATTTACTATCATATCTAAGGATACTTAGGTTCTTTTTCAAGCTGTTACAGCTTTCTCATATATCTTTCAATTGCCTCTCAGTTCTTCACTCTAGTACCTCCCTCCTCTTTCAAATCCTATGAGAAAAATAGAAACAAAAATACCTAAAGACAGGGTGGGATGGATGTTCAAAAACTGATAGAATGAACAGGAAACTATTTACTGTTGTATTGCTGTGATTAACTGACACATGAACATGAAACACAGTAATAATTTGGAAAGTCTTCCTCTCTATGGCTCTGTGTTGGATACTGAGCAATAGCAAAGGATCAAAAATGCTTACAAAAGATTTTTTTTTTCCAGTCATGTGCTGTTATCCCCAATAAATCTTTGCATTCATCCTTGTAATCACACTTGTGATATTTTCCTACAGAACAGCAATAATTAAGCTGCACTTTGAATACAATCTCATTATTCAGTATACAAAGTCATTGCTATCTTGGAGCCCCTCCCTGCCTTCAAGAGCTATTACATGACCCCCAGATCTCTCTTAGGCTCCATGTATTACCATTAGAAGACATCCACACTGGGAAATCACTCTGTTCCTGTTTTTGATTAATATTTTATCAGCCACGAGAGGAAATGGTATTCTTTAGCAACACTAATAAGTAATTGAGCAGATGAGATGTCCCTGCTACTTTGAAAAAGCTGTATGCAGAGGTTGTAAAAGAACAGCTTTAGATATGACATAAGATACTAAATGGGAAAAAAAAAAAACCCTAGAAGGTGCTGTCTACAGTGAACAGTCAGTAAAAATATCAGCAGAAAATGAATAGTTACAACATCATTGTTAGCATTAGGCTGTCAGGAACATGGTAAAAGGGTCTCTTATTCAAATTGGTGCTCAGAATATATTTTCACTGGGGTGATTGATCCATTGGCTTTAGATAAATTTTAAAGAGAGTCAATGAAAACCACATACAATAGACAGTGGGAACTGATAGTTGTTAAATAGAGAAGTTGTTCAAAGGCTTTTTCAGCAGCTGGTGGGAAACATTAAGCAATGCACTATCAACAAATATTTAGGGCTGGCATTTTAAATGCCTATTAACTACTCAAGGGTTATGTGGACAAACTGAAGGAAACTGTTGGTGTAAGCAGTTGTATTTCAGTGAATAACACACATGACAGATCTCTTGGCATATCTGTCTCTTTTGCTGGCTCTGATGGAAAAGTCTTCATTTCGTGTTTTATTTCATTTTACTGTGTTTTCCTGGGTCAATTTTTCATGAATGGAAAAGCTAAATTTGGAAAGCCCTGTTGCATTATTGGCTCACAGAAATTCTATTGATTGATATACTTACAGAGGAAACACCTGTGATGAATCATTTTATACCAAAGTAAGTGAAGTGAAGACACAAGAAAAAGATGTCTTAGACATCTAAGATTCACTGTTTCTTCCCCCAACAGGAATATAAGCTTTTATGCTCTTGGTGGAAAGGATATTGGAGCAAATGCTGGCAGTACAGTCATGATGATGCTGTGCTGATTTAAGATCTCTGTCACCCAGTAATTATTTTCTTTTGAAACTCTGTAGGAAATTTCCAGGTATGTGATGTTACAGTCTTTGTATACTATTGGTGCAGTCCTTTGGGTGCTTATAACCGGGTATTACTTTTCAAACTTAAATTATAAACTGGTGAGAATTTGTGTTGTCCCCAAAACAGTAGAGGAGAGGAGTATGATAATAGTAAATCCATTAGTCCTTGTGGTTTCAGGAACACTTCTGCCTCAGCCATGCATGAGAAGTTACTTGTTTTGAGTCTTTAAAATCTGCAGCCCTTCACCGAGATTGCAAACAAGAAATGTGAAGTAATGGATTAACTATCTTGTTATAATAATTAAATAATGTACATAAAATATGAACAGTTATTAAAAAAACCTATGAATTACTATTACTTTATTCCCCAAAGTGAGAGAGATGTGTGTGTGTATGGGGACTACTCTGTATCTTAATGCTAGGATTAATGCTAAAATGGACGTTATGAATTAATCATGGGATTTAATTTACCAGAATTATTTTTTTGGCATTCAGCCCCTGTAATTAGCATTTTAAACACGAGTGTTTTTGGTGATCTTTATGACAGTCAAAGCAAAACCTTCTGCCATTAATTTCTTCAGAATTGTTTAATAGGCAAGAACTAATTTTGCTACTAGATTTGAAAATGAAATGGGTTTGTTTAATGTGATGGGTGATAATGGCCTCCTTGAGTGTGAGTTGGTCTCATTTCTGTAAACTCATTTGGTTTAGCATCCACTGAAAGCTTTGGAGAACTTGGGCAGAAGGAGGAAAGAGATTTTCATTTCCTTCCATGTGTTCTGTGTTCTAGTGGGATGTTTTGTTGCACACACAGCCATGTTGTGTTGATCACCAGGTCACTCAAGTGTCAGGTGTGTTTCAGACTACACATGTGAACTCAGACATCAACCAGTCTCCTGAAGGCAGGGTGGGGCAGGGAATGAGGACACCAACAGAGTATTTTGTTGACTTATTAAAGTCAAGTTGCTCTTCTTATTGTCCTTAATTCAAATTAAAAAAAAAAAAAAAAAAAACCACACCAAAAAAAAAAAACAAAAAACACAAAACCAGTCAAATATGTATGTAATTTCCCCTCCCTAAACATTTAGCCAAATATGGCAATCATTCATTTATCCCATACCCATCACTGCTGCCCAGTTGAGATGCACTCAGCAGGTTTATTTTGCCCTTTGGAATTTGCCAGCTGTGTGCTGTTGGCTACCAAGAGCTGGGAACTGTTATTCCAGTGGCCACTAACAGCAAGTAGATAATATATTTTCCCTTCCTCTTATAGTTAATAGAAAATGAGAGGCTGACAGGGTTATCCAAGTGAGAAATCCTGGTTTTCCATTCATTTCCCCTGGGTAAATCATACTTTGTATTATCCAGGTGCACCTGAGTGCCCAGCAGTTGTAGGTCACAGTCTTCACTTTGCCACTCCTGATTTGTCTAAAAGGAAAAAACAACTTGCTGGCACTCTTGGCATGGGGGAAAGTATTATCCACTGCTGGGTGGGGTTATCAGCACAGTCTCAAGAGCAGGAGTTTGTAATTCTAACCAGAATATACTGACTCTTTTGTTTTTGCCCCAGTGAGACACTGAGCTGTGTGTTCCTTACAGACTTGGACATATCTGCCTGGTTGTGAGTGGGAGCAGGGATTGGAATGGAACAAGGCTGAAATGCCCAAACTCTCAAACATTGGCCTCAAATGCTCAGCCATGCCCTTAGACTGCTTTGTTCTAGTGCTGCTCCCTCCACTGAGCTAAGCTGTGTTTATTTTCAGCTGTTTGGAGGGTACCAGCAGAGCAAAATGAGATGCTCTTTCTCTCTCTTCCAGACTTCCCTCCCTCTTAAGTTAATTTTCCTTTTATTGTTGTAATTAGAAAAGGGCTTTGATCACAAATGTAGTGTTGCTCAGAGTTCGGGAACAAAGTTGTGCTTGGATCTTGGGGATTTGTATGCATCCCTCAGATATAAATGGTAAACAGTGCTCCTTTACCCCCTCTCTCACAAGCATGTGAGAGCTCTGACTTGCAAGCCCTTACCCTGAGACTGCAGTAATTTCATTAGCCAAAAGTGTAATTACATTATGAGAAGAAACAGCAGTCTCAGATTTCATGACCTCCTCTGTTTTCTCCCCAGTGTGCCATAATCTAGATAAGGCTAAAGTTTGGTTTGGGTTTATTTATATATTTGAAAATAATGTGATCTCTCACAGCCGTGAATTAGATATGATGAAGAAAATTAATCAAGATAACTCACGAGTTTGATGTTTGTGCTGCTTTCAAATAACATCCTTTATTTATTTTTTTTTTTCACTTTACTATACCTTACCTATTTTGTCTGTCACAGTTACTGGAAGGAGAATTAACAAGAACAATAGATGGAAGAAGAATTATGCTTCTCATTGTTATGAGAAAGAATTGATTAGTTGTAGTTAATTGGTGTGGTTTCTGAGTTGTAACTACACTACCCTGTGGTGCTACACACCAGACTATCCAATGACTGTCAGGGCTCCATGGAATATTGATGGAGTGTATTGCAGACACTTCCTCCTTTCCTTTAACAGCTTTTAAATCTCCTATTCCTGTAGAATGTTACAATCAAATACATAAGTATTAGCTTTTTTTACCAAACCTATTGTAAATAACATCAAATGAGCCATATTTAAAATAGAATTTTCCTAGCTTCCATTGGAAGTGTATAATCTTAGCATTTCCATGAGCATCCAAGAGGCATCCTAGAGGTGTTTGTGTGTGAGTTAGTTTGGGCACCAATCTGGCAGAATCACTATTTCCTACACAGAAGATTTTTTCATACCAAATTTGGCTTAGATTTTGAAAAGAGCAGGTCATCTATAATTGATATGAGAGTCTGTGGGAATTATGCTTAATTGTGAAATGTTCAGTAACTACTCTTGAAGGCTGCAAAGTACATTTTGGCTTGCTGTGAGCCAAATTTTAATGACTCTCCTGGCCCACTGCTGCTGTCTAAAATTGAGTCTATCTGAGATACAGCAATTTATTTTGTCAATGTGTTTTCTAGTGTGTGTATGTGTATATATATACATATATATCAGTACAAGAGGGTCATATATTGCTTGGTTTATGTAGGTAAATATAAGATCTAAAATATTCCAGTTTATATTCATCCTAATGATCTTGTGGAAAAAAAAATCCCATTTTTATTCTACAGAATTAGAAATCAGAGACAAGATAGAGCCAGGACTTCCAGTCCCTGTTAATTATTAATGAAAAGTACTGTGTAAATACTAAAGCAGAAAAAGTTTTAATGTCTTTGTTCCTATGCTGCAGCTGAATCTCCTGACAGAGACAAGCTTGGCTGGGGCAGTGCTTGGTTTGGGCACCTCCCATGAAGACCTGAAATCCTTTCCTTGTAGTTAAAGTGATTTTATTCAGATGTAGTGCTCAGTGCTGGATGAGGTCTGAGGGTTTATAATCAGGATTTTGGCTTTCTGCATTGGTTATTAGTCTTGGTTTTGAGAGCAGAGTTACCTGCTTTAGCCAAGATCGTATTTTGGTTTATTGAATGTACCCTGCCATTTTTCCCCTTGAATTTTTGACAGGAGCAGACACTCTTGATTTCAAAAGTCGGAGTTCATTATGTTATTGAAACCTTTTAAGCATCTGTTTACTTCTGCTCTTTATAGACTACTGCATTTGAGGTAACAACTGGCTTACAACAGTGTGTTCTGGGCTGCAGTGTGACAGGTAGCAGCACTACCTTCAGGACATGCTTTGTGTTTGTTTGAAGGAGAATGTGACCATTCTCGATAGACTGTAATTTTTAATGGATTGAAAATACAGATATTTCATGTCTATTTGCATTTCAAATCTGAATTAATAAAGCACAAGCTCCTTTACACCTGCCTATGGCTCCCAGGATTCACTAACCTGTTAAAAGTATTTTTGTGTCGTCTCCAAAGCAATGCATTGACGTGGAAGTGTGAACTGAAGTGTGTGCACCAATGCTGTGACTGCACCATTGTAATGAAGATGAAATGACTGTAATGATGACCTTTCTGTGCCTTTGTCTATACCATGCCCTTCTCTTTAACTGAACACCTTTCAAATGAACATGTTCTGAACTCTTGAACTGTTCATTCTGTTCACTGAGCTTATTGCTCAATCTGCAGTTTATCATTATGTGTCTCCAAAGACTTTGTGTTTCCTTATATTTGACATCTAGATGGAATTTTTCATAACCCTTTACTAGTCATAAATTGGATTGTTAGGGGATTAAGTTAATCTTGTTTCTTTATAGTAGACTCAGATTTTTAAAGCCCTAATTTAGAGAGGTTTCTTTATTTGTTACTCTCCAATCTGCAAGAATGGAAAAACCCTTAATGCCATAAGATTCTGTATTGCTGGAATTATTTATTTCTGCTCATTTTGAAGTGAATAGTACCTAAGAGGTACACTTGAAAAGTTGTTTTGTCATGTTTTTCCCATATTACTATTTCTTCCTTTCTATCTAAATAGCAACCTCTGAAAACGACCCAAAGCAGTGCCTGATCAGATAAGAAGTGTGTCAATGAATGGAATGTGTATTTTTCTTGTTCCGTTGGGAAGGGAAACAGGCAAAAATGACTTACCACTTGCAGAAAATTGTTGTGGTGTGTTAGTCATAACTTACCTTTTCGTTTCTTTATTAGAAGGTACTCCTAACAATTTATGTACTTCTTATTAACCAATTAACAGCTCATATTAAAAAGGAAATTAGGGCAACAAGAGCCTACATATTTTTAACAGTGCTTTGGATCTTTCTGTTGTTTAGTGGTAATATTGCAGGTAATATTCTTTTGTTTAATTACTTCAAAGAAGTTTTTTGCAGAAAAACTAAATATCCTGTGATATAAATTGTGTGAAAAGTTCAAGAAATCAGAAATAATTTTTGATTATTTTTTGATATTCTGAGAATTATCTAGAGGCTCTGTATTGAGATAGTGGTGGCCAGATCCTCGAAATAGAAAGATGATACCTACCACAAATTGAGCTGTTAAAATCAGTTTATAATATACAAAAAACCAGAATGCTTGAGGCATAAGTTAAGACTAAAACTTAAATATTACTTAAATACAAAAGGATTGTATTTAAGAAACATACATTTATTTCTTTAATAAATAAACCTTTTTAGCCTTCTCTCTCCAAAAGGCTCAGAAATGTCAGACTGGTCATAGAAAATGAAAAATCTTGAGTTGTTCCTTGACCTCTTTTATGATCCTTCCATCCCTAAACTCCATCAATGACTTGAACTCTGACACTGAGAATGGCAAGATGTAATTCTTCATCTCAATGTCGTAAGCCCTCACATTCTACTCTGGGCATTTCAGATTTTTATTTGTTCATTCAAATGTAGTTCATGTCAGCTAGTATCACACATAAATGTTGAGGCTTTTAGAAACTCTTAGGTTTATCTAATCCTGTCTCTAGTTTTCTCTTTGGGAAAAAATTAATGGTATTTGGGCATTATTCTGCTTATTTTCTTCTGGTTTCCTCTTTTCATTTATTGATTCATTGCTTCACTGCTGCCCAAACAACCCCAAAACCTTTTAAATATATATTTTTAAAGCTGCAGATAATGAAAATTATCATTATAATTTTCCTAACCTATTTATGCAGCTGTACCTACGCAGAGCTAGTAGAATGACAGGGGATAGGATTGCATTAGGAAATCAGCTGTGAAAGGAGGACCTGAGGGACAGAAAACTGAGTCTGACCAGGTGAAGATGAGAAAGTGTCCCACGTTTGTCAGGAGCCATTTCAGCCTTTCTTCTAGGCCAGGAGAGGATGGGTGTGAGCAGAGACTCTGGCACTTTGTCTCCTGCCTCTTTGATGCTCTGTTTAAGGTAGAGAAAGATATTACCTGCTGATATGTTAGATCCTTCATTTTTAAATGATCATAAATTTTTGCCGGCGCTTAATAAGAATAGGTTTACAGTGCAGAGGAAAAGTGAATATACTGAACCAGGAGAATGCTTAGGGAAGGGGAGAAATTATTTACAAAGAAAGTCTGAAAACAGGATTGCTTATCTGGGAAGCAGGTGATAGTTGGGGGCATCAGACTGATTTTTCAGAACAGTATTGGAAAGACTAATTGGAAATGTTTCATCTATATTTCTATCCCTAAAAGAAGTTGGGAAATGCAGATTTAAAACTGTTAAAAGGAAAAGAAAATCCTCAAAAAAGATCTATCTGCTTGTGGAACTCCTGGCCATGTAGAAGGCCAAGCATTTAGTAATGTCATAAACAAATTAATTTTATAATTTTACTATTGATAGTAAAACCATATCAAATTATTTTAATAAATATTTTGCCCTTACTTTTGAATTTAACTTAACACTGCTTCCAGAACTAGTCATTTCCAGAGAAAATACTGTTTATTTTCATGGTAGATCACGGACTGGTTAAATGAGTCCTGTCCATCTCTGGTTTTGCCTGTTTAGACCAGAGGGAGATGATATGTTTATTTTGGAAATATAGACTTGTTAATTGTCTTACCGCCCTTTTCCATCAACCCAGCTGTTGATAGCATTTTATGACTGTATTTCTCAAAATTTAGGTGTAGAAGACACTTGTGTTTCAGTTCTAAATACTGCAGAGACTCCTCATATTACTAATACGAAACTAACTGGCATTCACTGTTTCCAAAGCAGTTTTACCGCTGTGACATTAATTTACAGTACTGAGCACTGTGGAAACTTTCATCAAACCTAAGAAGTTAGTTTTGATTTGTTACAGCACACAGTGGGTGTTCACAGCATATGTTTTTATTTAATCCTTCAAAGGGTTTTCAGGAAATAGCAGCTAGCATGTGATGAAATAATATCAAGAGACATTACCAACATTTTAACATTACACGGATCATTATGTTTCGTACATTTCGGAATTATGCTCCATTATATTTGTGGTTTCACTTTGTTCTTCCAAGCCACATTCTGCTTGGTCTCATGAAACAACACATGGCTGGGATGAAGCACAGTGGAGCTAATAAGAGCCCTGTCTTAACTTGTAAATGATGAAGTAACTCCCTCAACAGATAGATTTAGAGCAAAGGCAGAGTTAGGAGAAGTTGGAAAGAACATGAAGGAAATGTCTCTCCTCTAGTCAGGAATGCATCAGTTCTGCCATGCACATTCTGCCTTGCTGCAAAGAGCTGCACTGAGCTGCTCCTTGGTATTTTGTGGCTCCATTTGTGACTGCTTGTTGAAATGTGACATATCTTGCTAATGTTTTGTAAAAAAAGGAAGGAAATTCAGCATCTAAGGAGTGGTAATCATTGATGTGGCAATTCCATGGAACTTCTCTTCATATTCCCTCATAGAAGGGTCAGCGTTGGAATAAGGAAAAGCCTATGAGTAAACAGTATAAATGTGATTTTTTTTCATGTATTCTTCTGCAACGCCCATTGGTGGTGCCACCCCATAGCATCTGCTGTGCCCACTATGGGAACTGTGGTGATGACTAATTCCGTGCATTTTTAGAAATTTAACTGAGGTGCCTTAAAGGCTTTATCTTCCTCTAGGATTCTTTAATCTTCCAAAGACAATTCAGCACATCTAAGATTCACATGCCTTCCTTCAGTATGTGAAGCAAAGTAGGCTGAATGTGCCCAGTTCCTGGACTGTGCAGCACCAGAGCCTTCCACTGGGAGATGTGATTTCTATCCTTCCCTGACCACTTGGCACTGCTTCATTTTCTTCATTTCTGGGGCAGCTGGTGACATACTTGGTTTCAATGGAAAAAAAAAAAAAAAAGAAAAGGTCATTACATACATGGAGCTCTTTCCTCCAAAAACAAGAATCTAATTCAGCTTCTATGGTTTTGTGTTTTGTTTTTTGATCAAATATCTCATATACTCCTGACATGACTTGGCTAAATGAGTGGGTTCATCTACATATCCAGTAGAAATAGTCACAGGCTCTATCAACAGCTCAGTGAACAAACATTCCTTGGAGCAATATATGGACAATTAGTAACCCAGAAAATGCCCCTCTGATGCCTGTACTAAGAGACTGAGAGTCTGTGGTTGTTACAGGTGGAGGAAGCTCCTAGAGCTCAGGTGGCACTGGGCTGAAAATTACTTCAAGGTAATCTGTAAAATAAATTGTATTTTAGTGTTTAATGCCTTACATACACTGGGACGCCTAAAGTGGGTTTTGGATCATATAATCTCTATTACTTTTACCCAGTGTATGACATTGATTTGATAACAAGATATGGGCAATGGGGTAAAAGCATGGGCTGCTTCCTTTCAAGATTTTGTTTTGATTTTAGAAAGAAAAGTTGTTTTTTTTTTTTTTAATGGTGAACTGGCAGCTGGGGTATTTGAAGCTTCCTTGTACTTAACAAACAAACAAACAAAACAGGAAAAAGAGACTCAGATGTAGAGAGGGGGAAAAATGCAGTGTGGACAGGAGTAGCTGTCTGAAATTCTATGATCTGAGTTAAGCAGCAGGTCAGATTAGATGTTCACAAATAGCCTCTTTGGGCCTCAACAACTATACATTTTTGAAGCACAGTGCAGGCTCCCCAGCACTGCAGTTTCATTCTGACCTGAAGGGGTGAAAGGGTAAAGCCTCCATGCCCATTCCCTGCCTCCCCAACAGCCTGAGCCTGATTTCTGGGACGTGACACCTGCCTGGTTGGGGCCGAGCTGACTCCATAACTCCTGGCACAGCAGCACAATTCCATCTGCTGAGCACTCATCCCTTCTGGGCAGGGGCCACTCAGGGAATTCCAGCCCCTAATGAGGAGGGAAGGTCTCTGTCCCAGGCCTGGTTCCATGAGTTCTTTCCTTGATGATGGTGAATAATATGTTTAAGCAGACTTTCAGAATTTCCCTTCTTGCAGTGGTTCACAGTGTTTCCAGTTACTGAAAAACTCTCACAGGAGAATTCTTCTCACCTCTGTCATTTCTTTGTTTTTCTGGCCATGCCAAAAATCTGACATCAACTTAATCCTGTGCTATTGTTTGTTTCAAGAGAAAGATCCTCAGTTTCACCTCTGCATATCCTGCCAGTCCTTCAGTCACACTTTCTGGGTTGCTGATATTTAGCCTGTGCTTAAACAGTTTGGGCAGAAGGACTTTTTCAGAGGGAAGGGATTTGCTCTTTTGAGCATCTCACTCCCGTATGTGAAATTGTATATAGCAGCAAGATCGTATCTTGACAGTCTGAAATATTAACTGGCTGGAAGCTGTAGGAATGATGTCTTTAATGCCATCCAGAGATGCTGCTCCAAGAGAGAAATCACTCACTCGAGTGGTAACAGTTTTGTGCCACTTTGTGACATAGAAGCTGAAAAAAATAAGCAGAGGTTGGGACTCAGGACCCCATTAACAGTTTCTGATGTGTTTAAGCAGAGCTGAGGCTGCTGCCTTGACCTTAGTACTGAGAAGAGCAAATAAAAGTAAAGATTAAAGACATTGTTCAGGACAAGGCAGGGCTTTGACTGGTTGGTTCTAAGTCTGTAGCTCTTTCTCCAAGTTTAAAACAAAAGCTGTTTGGTTTGTCTTTCATGGGACAGGTGAGGTTAGGCTTTCTCTGATGATCTGGCAGCTTGGTCTATTACATTTTTTTTTTCAACCCAACTATTTTGTGTAATAACTATAATGTTAATGGAACTATATGTTATGGTTGAGTTAAGATTTGTCAGTTTGAAAATAAACGTCTTGGCTTCATTTCGACATTTGCCTCTCAGCATCAGTCCGTTAACCTGTCACACACTATAATTTCATTAAAACCATCATTTAATTGTAAGTTAATGTACAGCTATCTTTTACAGAAGGGCTTTGCATACTGCCTGAATAATTTCAATACAAATTTTCAACTGATGTGATTGAAATGATCTAATGCCCTCCAAATCCTTGTTTATGAATTCAATACTGAGAAATAAGTATGTGCAACAGCCACATTATTGTGCCACTGTTACAAGGAGACACGTTTTCAAATTATGATAAAGGACAGAATAATGATTTAGGTGTCTATGTATATATCTTTGTCTGTGTCTTGTGTACCTGCAGCATTGAGATGTGCTTTGGAGAAGTTTCCACTATTAAAAGAAGGACAATGCACACAGTGTAAGCTCTGTATAACTGAAGAAAGAATTAAAATCTACATGCTAATAGCTTTGGCACCAGTCATAAATAGACTTGTACTTCACATATGAGATACAGAAAGCTTATTTCAAAATAAATGCTGGGTAACATTCAACTTGATTGAAACTTTGGGAGCTGTGTTAATGTATTTGTTCAACTTGCTTTTAATCAGAATATCACTTTTTTATATTATTACTAATAATGTAATTCCTGCCTTTAATCTTTTCGGAGTTTCACGTTAAGTCATGATACGCAGTTCAGAAAAATTTGGTTCATCCATTAATCATAGTATCTGTGCTTTTGTGTGCTACTTTTGTCCATCTCTTAAATCAGTCACTTGGCAGCAGCAGAGATCTGGGGATAGTCCAAGGTGTTTGACTGAAGAGGCCTTATTATTAAACCTGTTTCTTGCTACAGAATGTATGGATTTGTGTAATGTGTGGCAGGCTGAAAAGAAAGTGATTGAAATATTAGCATAATCATTAAATATGATCCTCTTAGTGTTTCCACTGGAATCATAGGCATGGATAAGGATATGAAATGATGACATATGTTTAGTAGAATAATTAGCTAAAAACACCTGGGCTAATACAAAAAAACATGAGACAAAATGATGTAGTCAAGTATTCCCCTGTAATTAAAAATTTTCTACTGATCTGCATACATCAAGGGACTGAATTAAGATTCCATAAACAATCTGAACTTGGTATTTTCTAAAATTTAAGGGTTTTGTTTTATTCTTTTATTATTTTAATATTCAGTGGATGTAGGAAGATGGAGGGAAGGATTGAAAACCTTAGCGTTATTAGCTGTGGTTGGATACTTTTCTTTGAAGCACTGATACTGTCCTTTGAACTTAACTAATCACTTCTAAGAGGTTGCTTTTTCTTTCTCAACAAGCCAAATATGTCATTAGTGACATATTTAAATTTATGTTTAAAATATTTGTGAAATGTATGGAAATTGAATTGTGTATTATTTTTAGTTTTTTAAATTGAGGGCTGTTCCCTCTCCTGTTTCACTCCTTTTCTCCAAAAGGCTGATTTCTTTTTCCTAGACTCACTCTGACCCTTTCTTCTTTAGTCCTGTCTTTTCTCAGCTTCTTTCTGTCTTTCCCATCCTAAGTTTACCTTTTTCAACTTATTTTTTCTGATTTTTTTTTTTTTTTTTGGCTTGGTCACAGCTCTAATTTCCTGAATTTAATATTAAAGTAGTGGGGGTGAGCTCCTGCCTTTCCCACCCTGTCTATTCAGTCACTTCAGCAAACTGCATCTTAAAAGTAGCTACGTGGTCTGGGCCTGCAATGCTGGGCTGGAACTGGTGACTTATGAGGTCTTTCTCTGCCTTAGGGATTTGAAGGTTTCCCAGAAAACACTTGAAAGAATTTTTTGAAACCTCTGAATATAATGTATTTTTCCCTCGTTGGCTTTTTGGAAATTATGAAAGCACGTTTGCTGAACTTTCCCACATAAGCTGTGCCCCACATGGACATCTGTAACAGGAAACCTCAGTGAGAACAATTAGAGCTTGCTAAAGTTTTGAACAACTGTACTGTGGCCTTGAAATGGCAAGTGCCAGACACTCTGAACTAGAGACTGTGTCACCATCACCACCATAAGTAACAAATTCTTATTTAAGAGAGGGATAAAAATTATCCTATTGAGTCTTTGGTCCTGGAAATCCATTTATGACTGTTCTGGGTGACTGACTGTGAAAACACTTGTGTGTATGCCATGTTATTTTTCTGAGAGAATGGTTGGAGCTAAAAATATATTTTTAAAGAAGAGAAATATTCAGTTTTCGTTTCTGTGTTCGGGCTTGTAACTGAAACAGTATGTGGATTTTAGCAGTCAGGTTTCTGACTGAATCAAGTGCCTAATGTTTGGACTCAGTATATGCTGTTGGGAACACAAAATTATTTGAAATATAAGGGTCTGTTATAGTCATGATCTTAATGCACTGAAACAGACCTAATGGCTGAATTGCTGTGTGCTCTCTGATATTAAAACAAAAATGTGCTTTTAACCAGGGTTTTAGTGAAAGCAGATGAGGCTATGGAGGCACAATGGGAATGATTATGAAAGACACAGAGACCCCTATTTATTGTGGTAACAAAGCTGTACGTAAATTTTGCTTTTCATTAAGGCAGAATTAGTTTAACCCCAGTTGTACAAAGGTTACTGTTTTCTACTATTTAGACAAACAACTTCCTACTGTAAATTGTGTTGTGATTTATATGAATTTATCCAGTCACAGAGGTTTCTGTGCAGCAAATATATCTACCACTCAATCATAATAAGAACTTTCAAAGTAGTTGTGAATACATTTCTATAATTATACTTAGATTTTGATGAAGTATATTACTGCAGGAATTCACTTCAAATATTCAGTTATTCAGACAAGGAAATTAACTTCTCTGCTTGGATTTTAAACTTTTAATAGTAACCAGAAAAGCAACTGATAGGAGTTGAATTCCAGGCACATAGTGCAGAGTTCACCTGCTGGTGGGTAATAAGTGCAGTTTGTAATGACTGCACGTGAAATTACGACCCTTGTATTTGTATTTACAGACAACACACTCAGACCCATTGTCCTGTTCTCCCCAACCCAGTAACACTGAGCACTGGGTGTTTTGGAATGCATCTTCCAGGGTCTGAAGCAAGTTCATATCAAATATCCATGGGAAGTCTATTTTTATTTTGAATTAGTGACTACTGCTCTTAAGTAAATTGTACAATTGTGTGTGGATAAATTGCTTTTATTTAGATGCGAGGCAGTACATATATATACATATCTTTGACTTGTGCTTAGGTTTCTTTTAGATGAATTTAAACGGTAAAATATCCAGTGGTGTTGGTAAAGAAGACAGAAGTGATCTTCTCACTCTTGTCTAATGACAGGACAAGAAGAAATGGATGAGAAATGAAACACAAAATTTCATTTCAACATTGAAACCAACATTTTATTTGGAGGGTGGTAAAGCTTTGGAAGAGTTTGTCTGGGCAGGTTGTGGATTCTCTGTCCTTGGAGTTACTCAGAACCAAACTGGACATGGTCCTGAGCAGCCTGCTCCAGTGACCCTGCTCTGAGCACTGTGCACTGAATGAACTCCAGAGGTGTCCTCCAACCTCACCTGTTCTGTGACTCTGTGAAATTCAGAAAGTTGTCTGTTTATCTACCTGTCTATCACTGAAAAAGGTGTTACATCCAGTATCTTCTTGCTGCCTGTTGTAACACCAATAATAGGTTCACTTCAACTGCTTCTTTAGATCCTTCTCATAAGGGTGCTGCACCTACACCAAATCAATGACCTTGAAGAATATTCTTCTTTCCCAGTTAGCCTCTCCCCATAGTATTGTGTATTTGAAGGCAGTTTAGTACAGTCATCATCAAGCTTGTCCAAGCTCTGCAATCTTTCTAAAAGAATTTCCATTTTTGTTGGGGGCAGCTGTCAGTGAATCAACATTGAGCCACATCTTCTTTAAGAGCAGGATAAATGCCGCTAAGAAACTAAACTGCACTAGAGAGAAGGGCAGAATCAGCAAGCAAAGATTTGTTTTCATGATTAAATATGCATTGTGTTAATCTGAGCCTTAGAAAAACCTTTTCTCATGTTTCAATTTAGTCACAATGAATTGTGGCATCTGCTGTGAAAACTGTTGCTATTGGATTTAAAATACCCATCTATTTTAGATATCTGGGGTTAGCTAAAGGCTAAATTCACAGATATTCTCTGTGACCTTGGTCAAGTCAGTTTTCCCATGATAAAATTATGGTGGTATTTACTTAAGTTCTCTGAGTGTTGTTAAGAACAGTTCAAAGCTGCTTAATGAACCTCAGGTCCTACATTTATCTTCAGAGTTATAGAAGGTTCATAAATAGGCCAGCAAGTCCCTGCTTGTATCCAAGAGAACTTAGGATGTGGAAAACTAGCTAATTGTGATCTATTTCTTCCCTGAGATGCTTCTTTTTGAGATCTTATTGAGCTCTCTGAGTTGGTTCTTTTTGAAAGGTTGAACTTGTATCAGGACGGGGCATCTAACTAAACCTCCACACCCCGTGCTTGTGCTTTTCACATTTAAAGAAAGAAGACTGCTCATCTTTGTTATGTTTCTTAAATCTGGAAAAATGGGTTTGTTTGAGCTTCCTGTTTTTTTAGTTATGTATGTTGCAAGAACATGTTGATTTGTCCTTTATTTTCTTGACACATTCACTATGGGACGCTGAATTTTAGAAAGTGAATTTCAATGGCATCACCAAATGTTGTTGTGCTGCTGCATGTGATTCCTTGGACTGGCATGGAGCCAGTTGTTTTGCTAAGTTGTAGATATTATTTTCAAAACAGCAACATTCCTTTGTGGCATTTCAGAGTAATGGTGTAACTTAACACATTTGTGTTTATAATTTGACAAGCTTGGAAACATTAAACATCAGAGTTATTAAATAAGAGAGGAGACATTTGGAGATGTTTTCATAATGTTTTCTGACAGCATTATAATGAAGCCAAATCTAGAAGTCTCTTAGTATCATAGATTTTTATTGCAATGAAGAGTCAAGAGAAAGAAATATGACATTGTTATTATTGACTACAATGCATAATAAAGAAATAAATTATGCTAAATTTTTTCTGCTTTCTAAATCAAGCATATGTTATCATGACATGTTACTGAAACATGGAAAAAGGTGGTGATGGAAATAATGCCAATAATCCTATTTTTCATTCCATTATATCAGATAGCATTTAATTTTATTTAACTTTTCATGTTATTTACAGCAGGATATTTGTTACCTTGAGACAGGTTTGTTTTTTTTTTATAAAGTACAGAGAACTGTGATGGCAAGAAAAAACCCAAACAAAAAAATGTTCGGTAGCACAACTCCATGAGGCAGAGGTCCAGCCAAACCTTGGCTATTAATCATCACCGTCCATTATTTACAGAGGATTCATTCATTGTTCCATAAAGGTATCTAGAGGGTCAATTAGAGACAACATACGGGATTTTTCAAAGACACAAGAGGGTCAATTAGGCCCTTCTTGTAATTTTCTGCTTTAACAGCAAATGCCCGCCTATCCTGCAACAGATACAGTGGAGGTTAGAATTAAATAGTGAGGATGATTTTTTTTAAAGCTGTTACTTTGCAGCTGGTTTGAATTGGAGTCTTGTCAGTCCTTGATCAAAACAAAAGAAAAAAAATTATCACTGAGTTGATGAGAAGCACAGATTTGGTTTTGAATCAGAGTACTGGAAGTGCCCGGGAAATATCTGAGATAAAACAGTCTGTACTTATCACAGAAGTGAATAATTTCTCTGAAAGTACAACCAGATACAAATAATATTGCTAAATACTTCTGTTTAAAATTTAAAAGCATTTGAGGCAGAATACTGTTTGTAATTATTTTGGCATCAACTGCTCACTTAAAGCTCCAAATCAATAATAGATATGAGATCTTAAAATAAACAATGGCAGTGGCATTCAGTCAGGCATAGGAAATTCTTTTAGAATATAAAGGAATGAAAACAAATATATATATTTTTATATATCCACACTTATGTTTGAGTTCACAGACATACATATATATGCACCCCAAAAGTCTTACAAACTAGCAATAGATGTTGATGAAATCACCTCCCTTAGCTGAGGACAGAACAGGTCTTCAGCAGATTTAAGGCTCTTATGAACATGTGTACCATATGTACAGTTAGCTGTATTGAAGTTATTTTTCTTTCAATTTCTCTTTTCATGAGAAATGATTGTTAGTTGGCTTTCTCTTCTATATAGGTCTGAAAATCTTGGGCTGTTTTTTTCCTCTAAACTCTCATTTAATTACATTGCCACTGTTTTTAATGCTGCTTAAGTCTGTTTTAACCAAAAGCGGCCCCCGTGACTATGGTGTGTTAGTCTTGGAAAGATTTTTATCTTTACAGATGGGGATTTTGGAATGCCTGAGTATTTGATGGGCTCCTGTGAGAGTAAATCTCTGAGTGTGCTGCATCAGTTTGATCCTCATCGTCCTCTGAAACCCCCTATTCTCTGTAGGGTTTCAGCAGAGAGTTCTAACTAATGACTCAGGGCCAAATTCTGCCCTTCGATGCAGGCATGTAATTCTCACTGATTCCAGAGGGACTTCTCTGAGCATATCAGAGAACACAATTTCGGTCTTACTGTGTGAAATTATGGCACAAATGGACAAAAGAATCTCATGCACATTCATCTTAGTGACCCCAAGCATGCAGGAACGTGATACCAATCCACCTGCTTTCTCTTTGCTGAGTTGGTGCTGGTTCTTGTAGATCACCCTAATTCTTCAGCTGTCACTTGGGTCTACATTTTTTATATTGTTCTGTCTTCAGAAGTTTGCTATTACTGTGCTTCAGTGAAATTAGTGACATTGAAAGGAATGTTTCTTTAAGTAGCATTAGAAACAGACACTTGTAAAAGCTGGTTTTTTTCTTTCCCTGGGAAATGGTGGTACATGAGCAGTCTTGTTCATATTCCATAGGGAATTAGTTTGCAAAGAGAGAAGACAAAGATAGATGTGTGAGAGCATGTCTGGGAAGTGGTTTAATACACACAGATACACAGGGACAGGAGAGGTGGGCTTGCATCACACTTTTGCTCTGTGACAATGTGATGGGAGGAGGCATTTTGCCCATGTGTGAACAGAATGGGTCTCTCCTCTTTGCATCAGTCTGTCTCTTGTTCTGCTCTCAGATTTTACTTTCAGCATTGTCCCTTTCAGATTCTTTGAACTGATGCAAGAAGTCAGTTAATTCATTTTTTAACATTTTTTTTCCTGCTTTTAAAGTTTTAAAACCTTTTCCGGTTTTTATACTATGTCTTTTCACATTGAAGGTTGTGACTATTTTACTGTTCTGTTTTCAGGAGCAGAGCTGGTCTTGTACTGTGGATGTAAAAATATGGGAAGGTAACTCAGTGACATTTGATGGGGTTTGACACACATTGATTAGTGAAATACAGTTTCAGATTTTAGATGGGCAAAAAATTTGCTTGTCATCCACTGTTTCTACTCAGGACCTGCATGTAAGAAAAATCTTCCACTTTCTGCATTTTCGTTGTGGGAATTTGTGTCATGTCTGAAAACTCTGGACTGGAGGTATTGTGTGTCTAGAACTGACTGCTTTTGAGGCCTTTGCATATTTGTTTTTGATTTGGGATGGCTCTGGCTGCTTCTCCCTTCTGTCTCAGTCCTTGGCAGATAGATTTATCTTCTAGAGCAGTGTAATGGAAGACTTAAGGTGTTCCCAAAACATGTGTTTAGGCACTTTGTTTGCTTCCTGACAACTCTAACCAATGGACCTTAGTACTTTTTGTGCTTTAATTGATTAATACTGTTTTTCACCAAAATAAGAATGGTTTAGGTGCATCTGAGGAATCTCAGACATCTCCAGTGTTACGCAGCATTGGCTGGCATTAGTGTGTGCCCTGTTTTTAATTTAGTAACTTTAATTTCCTGGCATGTTGCCATTCATGCTCTAGGTTTCAAGCATCTGACTTAGTCAAACTCTTGAACCTCTGCTTCCCTCTCAGATTTTAAAAGACATCTTGGTGCTGTAGCACAAAGCCTATCATTTATATCTCCCACAATGGTTTTAGTATCCACTTTAGTTTTAGATTCTGCTCAAGACAGAGCATAATTTATATTGCAGCTCATGCAGCAGTCCTCCTATAATGAATTGCATTGTTTATAAAAATTCCTGTTTTCAAATTGTCTAGTAAGTCTTCAGAAAGCTCATCACTTACCCAGAGTTATTTCTGAAGCTATTTGTGGAATCACCATGATCGTCTAGGGAAATCTAATTTATAATTTTGAACATATAATTTATACATCACTCTGCCAAAGCTTTCTTTAAAATCTGTTTTCAGATATGAATTGGAATGATTGGTGATATTAATTTTGCTTTTTTAACCTGAAACTGTAGTTGAACACATAATCCACAGTGATTTATTTTTACATAATATTCCATTTTCCTATTTGTGTAATATCTACAGGCAGATAGTCATTTTCTCAAGCTGGTTCATTAATTAGATTTATTGGATGGATGTCCTTTGTTATTGTTTTGTAACTTATGTATTGATCTCTATTATATGAAATTCTCAGTCTTTGCTGTTCACTTACAGTTGGATAGAAAACTCCCATAAATGTCTGAATTCAAACATGAGGGTTTGCACATGCAAAGTGTCCTCAAGGAACACTTGGACATCTCTACTCACTTGCACAGTTATGAAGTGTTATAACCTCTGTATGGCTGCAACATCCCCATCCCCAGTGTGTTGCTTTTAAGGACTGTATTGGTATTTTTCTTTCTTCATTTAAAATAAAAATTTAAACCCAAAAGATTAGTGTGTAGTGATCCTAGAAGTAGGTAAATTGGTTAAGGGAGATGACTAGCAGCTCTTCACAGTCTCTATAAACTTCAGGTGAGCTGGAAATAGAAACCACATCATATTTTGTGCCTGTTTGGACTATTTGTAAAACAAGGATCATAATATTGACTCATATTTCATTCACAAAGGAGAGCCCCTTGAGTAAAGGAAAGGAATTGTCATTCATTAGAGCATTCCAATGAACATAGGGAAGGTACCCAGAAATGGCTTATTCCTTGTTCCTTGCTGTGGCATCCATGGTTATGTTCAGTCCTGATGTTTATTTTCCAGTTCAATATGATGTAACTCAGTTCTTAAAGAAAGGTAATGGAAATTATGATTGTGTTCTATAACTACACTGCAACAAGCAAAACTCTCAATAGGGAATTAATAAAAAAGAATACACTTTCTTGTGTTGAATTGATTTACTTTCTCCCAGGGCTTTTCATGTACCATGTTTTATCCACAGGGAGGTGTTGGGTCTCTGTGCAGGCACGTTTTGGCTGCCCATGTTGAGTTCCTATTTCCCTTTCGTTTGAGGTATTTTATTTGCTGGGTTTGAAAAAGTAATATTGCAAAACTATTCCATCAGAGCTAAAACTATGCAGATAAAAATAAAAAGGAAGAAGAGGTATCACTCAACTATTGAGCCTGCTGGAAAACTGAGTTTTTAACTGCTGCATTAAGCCTTTGTATCCACTCAAGTGCCCTGCACCAACTACCTGCACGTTGCTAAAATCCTTCACAAACATTTTTTTATGGTCAGATTCAGGCCACTCTGACATGAGCTGAGAAGCACCATATGCTTCAGGTAACCTCTCTGAAGCAGTTGCCAGTGGGACCACTTCTGTAACCGCTCACCAATGTGAGCAGAGGTTACACAATCTCACCCACGGTGAATAATAATGTCAAAGAGCCATTAGCAGTGCAGAGTGACAAAGTGTGGAGAGATCCATCAGCTCATCCCGTGTTTAATGAAACAGAAATGAACATCGTATTGCCCTTGTTTTCTGTCAGATTTTCCAGGTCTCCATGAGGCTTATTAATCTCAGGGTGTAATGGAAAATGTGTTGCTATGTTACATAGGACAGCAGCCTTTGTGCTGCAGGATTGAAGGCGTTATTAGTCTTTGTCTTATTTACATGCTGCACTGGGGCGCGTGCTGCCCGAGCACGGTGCAGAGAGGAGTCCTAAAATGTTTGTGAGTTTCTGAAGTGTGCTCTAATGCAGCCAGATGGCTCCATGGTAAGTCATTTTAACCTGAAGTAATGATCAGAAACCCCCTTTTGAGAAACACCGTCAACACACACCACGGATCTTGGAAATTTGCTGCTACAAAAAATACCAAATAGATTGCATTTTAGTGCATCCCAAAGTGAATGCTTCCATGTTTCTGAAGGTGAGCTTTCAGGCTCTCAGAAGTAAAAAAGGAATAGGTAAATGGTGTTATTGTAAAATACCAATTTCACTAAGTATATCATAAACTTTCACGATTCCTTTTATTTTTTAAATAGAGGGCCAATTTCAAATAAGCTCTGACAAAAACAATCTTGTGTTTACACTTGAGGTCTAGTTACTGTCTTTCTTTATTAGCTAGAAAAAAACCCCAAAGCTGTTATTCCTGTTAGGAAAAAATTCTAGCTTCCAGGGACATAAAAATAACCCAAGTTCATAGGATCACAGATACACAGAATCTCCTGAGCTGGGAGGGACCCACAAGGATTGAGTGCAACTCCTGGCCCTGGAGAGGAGAGCCCAATAATCCCACCCCACGTGCCTGAGAGCATTTTCCAAATGCTTCCTGAACTTTGTCAAGCTTGAGGCTGTGACTCCTTCCCTGGGGAATCTGTTCCAGCGCTCAGCCACCCTCTGGGGGAAGAACTTTTTCCTGATATCCAACTAAACTGGACCATATGGTGACACTTCATCTAGGGTGTGCCACTAAAATGAGAATTTTGTGCCTTATTTTCAAGCATGTGTCATTTACCAGGATCTTTGTACAGGTTGGGGATCACTAGGGATGAGAAAGCTCATGGTGCTTCTGAGAGAGAAAAGATGTCACATCTCTGAATACTATTTTATATTTTAATAATAATTACAGGGATATTTTAATTTTGCTTAAAGAATTAATAGCCCAGTGACATTGCCACTTTTTTGACTTGCACAGCTTTGGAAATCTGTAAGATTATACACAAATATCATGTGTTTATTAGAAGTAGTGGAACTATTTGCCTTTGGCATATCCATTATGTAAGCAACGATTTTTCTGCTTCGTTTTTCTTTTTTTTTTTTCCTTTTATTTTCCAGCAGACTGTGTTTATCAGCGAGGTATGTGTTGATACAAGTTTCACAAAGAACAAGCTGTGTGTAGATATTGCAGCAGCACTTCCCAAATGTTTCTGGAGTTGTTTAGGTTTGGTTAGAGCCTGCTGGAGGCCTCACAATGGTTCACAAAACCCCAGAGGTGGGAGTCCTCCTTCTTCCCCACAGTGACAGGCACAGAGAAGGATTTGGGCTGAGGGGAGACAGCACTTCTGTCAAGGGTCCAGTGTATAGCAGAATTAGCACTTCCTAAAGAGATGAGAGTAATTCCATTAGTGAGAATTCCCATTGAAAATGTGAAATTCCTGTGCCATTTTAGAAATTATTCCCACACTTTTAAAAATGTTCTCAATAGCTGTGTGCAAGTCACCTGCAAGAATGTTGCTGCTACATTTGCATACTGACAGCATCCTGCTAGGACCTGATTACATTTTATTTTAAAAATTATTTTCCTGATGTGGTTCCAGGTTAGGTAAATGCTGATGTAATGCAACCACAGTTTAAACTATACATAAACCTATCTGTGTATTTTACTGAAAGTCATTTATGGGGCCAAATCTCAGACCAGACAATTGTCCTTATAGAATTTCTGAGTTTTGGGGAAAAGCTTTTTGCATCTTTCTCAGCCTGTACTTACTCTGACTAAGGAGTGTTAATGCAATTCTACAGGACAGTGCAACTCTTCTTTGCCAGTGGTAGAAGTAACTGATGGCAGGTGAATACATTTTTACAGCAAGTGAATAACTTTAAATAAAGATAGTAAATTATTTTAGGGTGGAAGGAACCACCATATTCTCAGTGACTCCAGAACTGCTCCCACATCAGAGGTGGGTTGTTAGATAAATACTCCCAGGTTATTTCCAGGGCAGGGAATCACTTTCATTCTCCATCACACTGAACATTCAGTTATTCTCTACAAAACAAATACCAAATGACATCCTAGCTGCTACTTCAAGTTCACAATTTCTGTCTTGCAGCCTGTCTCTCGTAGAAAAGTCTCTAAATGGCTGTGCCAAAGTAGTGTTTTAGCAATAGGACTGTGTTTTTTCCTGCTTTATCTTGTATGAAGTAACTACTAATTGAGAGATAAAGTAAGTGAGAATGACCCTTCTGGCTGGTGATTGTGGCTGTTACTCGGGAAGTGGGTCACTGGGGTTCAGTACCTGCTTCACTGAGACTTTAATTACTCACAGAAAGTGGGATTGGAAGAGGAGAGGAGTGAGCAGCCCTCAGCCACTACGCAGCCACCGCAGCCACCGTGTTCCAATCCCCCCAGGCTGGGAAGGGAATTAAACCAGGTTACTCCCACCTCACCAGTGAGAGGCAGATGCCTCTGACAGAATTGTGACTCTAACCTTGTTTTCTGCTGGTTTTCTATAAAAGAGCCAAACACAAAATGTTTTATTGTGAATTCTGTACTGGTTTCTTTTCCCTGAAAAATTAAACATTATAAGGGAAATTTATTTAATTTTTTTTTTAAAAGTTCAACGTTTTAAAAAAGTTGTTTTATGAGAACCAGCATTTTATTTGGTTTTCTTATGTCAACTAGAAGAAGCTCAGCATACTTCAAATCTGGTCAATGAATTTAGGTACAGGTAATTTGTACCATCCAATTTATATTCTGTGTATCGCTTACATATCACATACTTAAAATGTAAATTTATTTATAAATATGCACACGTAGATAGTATATGTTTATATTATTTTAGATTTATGTAAAATATATTGATGTCTAGTTACAATAAATTCTATAAAATTACTGACAGATTTCTGTTGAACTGTGGCCAGATGTAGTAACCTCTGAGGAGTTTCCCTCTTCTTCATCACTGTCTCTTTGCTGCTTAATGTTAAAAACCTTGTTTTTTTCCCATCTCTTTAAAACTATGAACGTTATCATAATTTGTTGGAAAGAATGTGTGGAAACTATCAATATGTGATATATTTCAGGGCTCATAAAAGTAGGATTTTTAGATAAACATCAATAGAAATATTTTTGACCATGCAAAAAAAAAAATTTCATAAGGTTACATCTTTTTACTTCTCTGTATATACAAAAACTATATTAAAAGAGAGATTAAATTTTACTCTGCAGAGTAAAATGCAAGCAGAAAATTATTTTTCATTTTTCAGTGCAAGCAATGGATTGTCATTTATTTATGAGACTTTTTTTAATCTAGAATATATGGAAATCTTTTCTTGAAGCACAATGTAATATTGAATTGGGAATGTTGTCTGACAGTTTTCTTCTTACAGTTGCATAGAATGATTCCACTGTATGAATTTTTTAAAGAGGCTTCAATATACTCTGCGTTTTAAAGGGGGGAAGTAATCAGGGTAATCTTGAAGAATCTTATAAATGTGCCTCATCTGCCCCTTCGTTCTTCAAACAAACTTCTGCACAAAAGACTGGGCTGTAGCAGCTTTTGCCATCAAGGGAAATGTCCAGGTATTTTTCACTGTCCCAGTGTATCTGCATTCAGGAGTTCACTGATGTGCCCTGAACACACTCATTTCTACTGCTTTTTATTCTCCTGAGGGAACCTAATCAGAGCAGAGGGATGGATTTTAATCAGGGTTTGAATCTAGTGGTAAATGGCTCCAGCGTTTAAAGGGTTTATGACTTTTTGTCTGAGAACGTAAAGTAGAAGTCAAATTAAAAAGCCATTTTATCCCCTGGAAGTTTTCATCCCTCAGGACAGCCCCATCTCCTTTTGGGATTGAGTACAACTCCCCTTGTTGTCAGAGGAGATTCCCCACAGAGCTACTGCGGGTGCTGTGCTCCTCCCTGGGTGTGCAATTGGAGGGGTCCTTGACGAGTCTGGCTATAACAGCACATCTGTGCCATGAAACTGCTGCAAGATCCCTTTTGTATCACAGACCAGAGGTCATCCCATTGCTTTTGTTTTCCTAAAAAAACCCCAGTGTAAAAGCAGGCCCTGTGGGCAGGTGAGTCAAAACAAAGGATGGAACAAAAGATGGGGAATAGAACATCTTTATTGTGAATAAAACGATCTACAAACAGTGTGCCTTATAATTCCGTGGTTTTGGTATTCATAAATTATAGTGACAGAAAGATGTAACGCTAACCTCTTCATTTAGGTTGGTATGAATTTTACATTAAAATGCTTACAGTTTTTATACATTAAAAGAGTCCTTAGAGAGAAATGAAGCCAATTAAGGAGAAATAAAGACCTGTGTGTCTTTCTGTATGTATACCTTCATCTAAATGCAGTCGTATAAACAATAGAAAATCAAGGTATTTATGCAGCAATTGCTTCTCCCTTTCCCTTCCTCAACAATTACCTGTATGCTAATGATTATAATTTGAGATTTATATGGAGAAAATAGCATCTATTTTCTGCAGAGAAATACCGTGACAGAAAATAGTTTTCTCTGAACTTGTTCAATGCTTAATACCTTGGTGTCCAGATAATAAAGTATTTTGTAATAATTTCAGGCAGACATTCTGCTTTCATCTTTAGCTTTCTGTTGTATTCTATTGTGCTGAACTCAGGAATAGGCTCCGCCAGTCTCTATTTTTGTTGGTATTTTTATGTTTTTGTAACAGAGCAATGAGAAGTTGTATTTGGGGTCCTAAATGGATAAACACATACATAGCACTTCTTACTGCAAGCAAAAGGAATATGGGGATATTCTTTATGTTACGGAATAAAAGCTTTTACGTGCTGAACCTAAACTTTCTAGGGAAGCTCATTTCCACGCAGGTTCCGTGTGCGCCAGTTTCGTCCCTCCAACCATGGTCAGTGCCACATGCGCCAGAAAGGGAGGCTGTAATGCAATCTGCATCCCTGAGTTGGTTTCTTGCGGGGCGTAACTTAAGCTGTGAAGCGAGAGATAAGGGCAGGTCTGAGCCGTGCCGGGCCCGGCGGGGCTCGATAAGCGGAGCGGCTCCGCGGGAAGGAGCCGCCGTGTCTCCCCGGGTTCTCCTGCCCTGCTGACATCCCTCCCCGCCCGCCGGCGCCGCGGGTCGATGAGGGGACACGGTGCCCTGGCTGTGCCCTCCAGGGCTGTCCTGGCACTCCCATGGCACTCCCATGGCACACAGGACACCGCGGTGGTGTCGTGGTTGGTGTGGCTGCAGAACGTGGAGCTGCCTCTCCTTCCCCTTGTCCTGCTGTCCTGGCACAGCGATCACTGCAAGGAGGTGCTCCATGGGGCTCTGCAGGGATGAAGGTTTTGCAGTGCCTACACATGTGTTATACCAGGCTGGGTTATGGTTTTTGTCTGGAGAAACCACCAAAACTGAACCAAGTTGGTTTGTAGACAGCTCTGCTGCGACCTCACCATGGCTGTGTTGTTTTACCATTGCAGGAGATAACAAAACACAGAGTTTGGCTTGCAGGTTCGAAAATACAAGTCTGCAGAAATCAGCCTTTATGGAAAAAGCTGAATAAATTTTAGACAGAATCCAACACAAAAACTCACATTCTGTTAAACACAGATAATTCTGGTGGTCCTTCTCCTGTTCAAATTGTATGTTTTATAAAAACACATCGTGGTACATTTGGCATTCTGGTCATAGAAAGATAGAGCTATTTGTAAAAAGTTACATATGGTCATCTGAACTAATTGCTAAAACGATTCTACATTAATTGGATAATTAAAGATTGTGAACATGTGGCTATTGTATTCCTTGGGCATTATGCCAACAGTTTCTGTGGCTAGAAAAAGGTCTGTTAACATGCTGGATCCTTTTTCATAAAAATAAATAAGCAACAAGGGTCTTAAATTTAGATTAGAAAAACTTCTTATTTTTAAATTGAGTTTTAAAACACATTCATGATTTCCATTGTGTTTATATTTTAACATTTTTGAACGGTGGCAACTTTGATTTTTTTAGCATCCATCTCACAAATTAATAGTATTGATTTTTGTTTTAGATTTATTGTTAGCATTTTGGAAAGTGTTCTGTAATTGTTGATACTTTGTAACATGAGACCTAGCGCTCCCTGGTTTATTTTGAAGAGGATGAGTGTTGGCACTCCGTTTGAAGAATTTTGTAATAGCAGTAAATTGTCCATGTGCTTTACCTATCAAGGTTATTTGTCAGAAAAATTATGTTTGGTAACTGGGATTTCTTTCAGTGGGTGACACACAAGCTGCACAAATCCCTGTGCACACCAGTCACTTTTTTCTATTTTTCTTCTTTTTTGTGTGTGTGTTTGTGAGGTTTTGGTTATTATTCTCCTTGTTCTTAATTTGAAAGTAAAATCTGTGGTCTCAAGATGACCTTAAAGTGACTGACCCCTAAATCCAATCACTCCAGACTCCTTTGAAAATTGACAAATACGTCAAATTTACCTTTGACTATCAAAACACTTTAAAAGTATTTCATTTGCTAGGGGCAATAATAATTCTTAAGTTAGTATTAATTGTTCCAGTGTGATTTGGTCTTACTGGTTTGTTGATATCCACACTATGAGTTTATAGCAGTATAGTCTTCTCATTTTATTGTGAATTATCAATTTTGTAAGAGTAAAAAATTCTGGATGAGCAATTTATTGATTGGTTTAGTCTGAGAAAAAGGTTCACAAATGGTCAATACATAGTCAAAAGGGTGTCAGAGGCATGAAAAAATAGATTGTGATTTTTATTTGTATGTTTTCTGACTTGCATATGCTTGCTTTGTTTATGCTTTCATATTATTTTCTTTAAATCAGTTGTAACAATTATTTTAATGACAAGAATGCAAAATCAGCAAGGTGGAAGAAATATAGGAATACTTTTAATCCAGGCAAATAATCATGGTTACACTTTCTATTCACTGGTTTTAACCACAAAAATGTATCATGCTTCCAAATTTTCACTAAGTTCAGATAAAAATTGTCATTAGAAGGCACGGTTGCCTTATTTTCCTTGAATAGGATTTTTTTTCCAACAAAACTTTTGTAGCAATGTGCATTGTGCACCTCTGTCTGTTTTCATACCCAAACCAATATAACGGATATTCTGACATTTGTGCAGCACCACTTCCACTCCAACCTGGGTATTACCTGTTTTATCATCACAGTCATGTCAAAATAACTAATGAAGATAAACTTGTCCCGACAGAAGAATACGAGACACTCTGAATTAACTGAAAATGCAAATTGCACCTAAGGAGGTCAAGGGAAGAAAAAGTATTTCTGTAGATGGAATTCCATACAAACTTGGTTGGATGCTGCTGCCTGAGTACTGTGTGTTTGGAATGAGGACAAGTTGAATTATTTGTCTAAGTAGTGGATATAACATTAGGGAGCAGTTGACTGAGATACAGAGTGTGTTTTACTCTTTCCTATGAAAACGATCAAGATGTTTCAAGAAAAAAAAAATGCAAAATGTGTTTATGGATGTGTGTGAAGAATAGCTACGAGATGAAACATACTTGGCAAAAAAACCCCCACATTTACTGAGATACTTAAATTTTACTGAAGTGAAAAAGCCCATGGACTTGGCAAATGGTGGCAATACCTAGTTCTGTGAAAGAGCCCAAAACGTTTCTTTGCAGGTGGCCTGAACAAAATGTGACATTCCACCTAAGCCAGGACTGGTTGTGCTTTTGAGTAAAGCTGTTACCAGAGACTCATTCATCACCATTTGGAATAACAGTCTACTGATGATTTTCAGAGTGGGAGGAATAAGGAAGAAAAGGGAGGATTCCCTGTGATAATAAAGGAAGTTGGTAGAAGCCTAGAAGGCAGAGGGAGATAGGTGCACATTCCTGGTTTTTGACTACATTGTGTCTTGAGTTTCAGCACTGAAAAGTCTGAAATTTGTCTTGCCCTGGTGAAGCTCCATCTCTGAGCATGTGTCCAGCACAGAGGCTGCTCGTGCACAGCAGCACACGGGTGTGATGTCCATTTCTTGAGTCTAAATATTTCACATATATTATTTGTTTGGCACTGCTTGAATGCAATTCAGCAGCTGACCCAGCAAGGGGAGCTGTAGATTAGTGTGGACAGTTCTGTGGCTTCATGCACTAGAAATTCTCAAATAAGAGCATTTTCTTGAGGGTCTGTCTATTTGACTAAATTTCTGAATTTTCACAGTAATTTCAAGGGAGGTTTCCATAAAATATTTGACTGCAGGTAGTGTGAGAGAGCTGTTTATTCTCTGTCAGCCCACCCCACCTCCTCCCCCCAAATTAAAATGTTTATAAAGCTGTGCTGGGTCTGTCTAATAATAAAACAGCATCAATATCTGTGTGTGTGATATCAGTTCATCTGGTCCTGGATAATCTGGTACAGGAGTCAATGAACTTAATGCAGTATTGGTAATCCAAAAGGGTTTGAGTTAAGTGTTTTTGACATGCAGAATCAAGAGTCAAGGGCAAAGCAGACTTTAAATATTCCTTCAGCACAGTCTGGTAGGGATGTAATTGAATACCTCAGGTAAAGCATCTTATCAGAACTAAAGCTGGTTAGTGTCTCATTGCCAAACAGGGAGGTGCTGTGTGTCTTCTGCACACAAGTGCTCTTTTGACATTGTTGGAAGTCCTTTGAGGTCTCAGTTCACCCTGAAAATTCTGTCAGGGATGTGTTTGCACATTATAGAATAAATTCTGCTTCACCCAAGTTGCTCCATGGTCCTTGCTCTAGCATTTTAGTGGTTAATGCCAAAGTGGCTGAAAGATTAGGAGAAATACAAACAGGAATCAGGAAAGGAATAAATATTGCACGTTTGTGTTGTTAATGTGATATAAATTTTCATAGTAAAATACAGAAATGTTTCCACTCAGGCTAGATTTATAGCTCATATGTTCCTATAAGAGGCATATGGAGAGAATTTAGTGAAAAGACATGTATCAGGAGACTGAACTGCCAGAAATTTTCTATCCCAATCTATCTCTGGGGTTGAGAAGGATTGTGCAGAGGAAGAAGCCTGAGCATAAACAATGTGTTCAAATGTCTGTGAACAGACAAAGTTTTATGACTCTGATTTTGCCATATCTTAAAGCTGCATTATGGGTATTTTGCTATTTGATATTTTTATTGAACAGCAGCTCCTGCAGCCATGCAGTTCAGGCTAATTCTCATTGCAAGTAATGTGAATGAGGGGAGTATCTTCAGAAGGTAGAGGGCTCAGGCACATTTTCATAGAAAGTGTTCAAAAGACATACTGACATTTTGCTTCCCATTTGTGATTTATGTTTGGGTTTGTCACTAAGCATATCAAAAAATAGAGGCATTGGCATTTGGTCCTTCAATTTGCATTGTTTTTCTTTGTTGATTATGATCCTCAAGACTCCAATGTGCATTTTCTTGAAGCAGATCTTGCTAGAGCATTGCCTATTTTTTCCATCTATAAAATTCTTCATCATTTTGGGGAGATGCAAAATAATTACAAATTTTGATCAAAATTTTGCTGTTAATTTTTGATGAGCGGAGCCCATTTGTATTTGTTTTAACTCCTCATTTAAATATGAAATGTAAGAATTGTTACAGAGGGAGAGGATTTTGATATTATATCAACCTAAATCTATGTGAATTGTCAGGGATACTGTTAAAACTTAAAATGACATTAATAGTCCAGGAACCAATTTGTTTTCATAGGAGTGATACCTGTACTCCTCAACATGTGAGTTGTGTTTAATGGTGGAGCTTCTGGAGTGCTGGTTTGTGAGACAAATTTATCCACAAAACCATGAGGAAGTAAGGTTTTTGTTGTTTATCTCTTTCAATACTTTCCTGCTTTTTTATTTGTCTATGCTAAATTTTTAAAAGAGATATTTTTCATACCTTAAAAGAAGAAAAATTACTTGTAGCAAGAGTTGTATTTCACAGTCATGTTGTAGTATATGGTACTATAGTAGTATCTGCTATAATAAAAATAATATCCTTAACATCTAGTATTCACAGAAAACATGGTAGATGTGTTTCAGAAATAAATATGCTCAAGTTGCCAGATTGATTCCTGAGGATGGAATAACTCTGTAGAAGCATTTATTGCAGAGCTCACCCAGACTGCATCACTTACAGGAGTCTGGCAAGATGGAAAAAATACAACTCTCAAATGAACAAATCTCAAGCCAGTAATATTCACCTTTTTCATTTTCCTTTCCATTCATAATTGATTCTAAACTTATGTGAATCTTTCAAAATAACTGTCTTATTGATTGGAAACAAGCTATAAAATGTCATTATAAGAGTAATTCACTTTTTCTCTCTGATTGTTGTAAACAGACACTGATCAGGCAAAATGCTGTTTTTTCTTTTCATATATTGCATGATTTGTGCCATTATGCATGGAAAACAGCATGAGGAAAATGTCACAGATAGAGAAGGGCATTTATCATGGGTGATATCTTATGTTTATACAGTGCAGGATTAAGGATTTTATATCTATGCACAAGGCACCTCTTAGTCTATGCTGTGTTACAGAACTTCTGCCAAAGCTTTTCTTATATAAGTGTAAAATGTTCTAAAACATGGGAGCTCACTGCCACTCAAATCATCAAGTTCCTGTCTTACATGTGCATTTACATGTATTGCCTTATATAAGTTACAATTCCTGTCGAGAAATTGCTGTTTGCAAAAGATTTGAATCAATTTTTACAGGTGGGTGGTGCACACCCACTGCTAATAAAAATACACCTGAAGAAGTGCTAAAGCAGCCTCCATTTTTCACTCCTCTGGTAATTAAGGATCCATCCATTTTCAGCACTTCAGGCCTTATACACTCGGAGAGGAGTTCTTTGATATGGCTCTGAATGATGGATGTTCACAATGAGGAGACCTAAAGAAGTTTGTGCTCTATATCACTGCAGGAATGAAACCAGTAAATTTAGAAGACAGAGTAAGAAAGCTTGTGTTTGTTGGCAAACTGTTACCCTGACTAAATCATCGCTGTGATTCGTGTGTAGGTGTGTTTGAAAATTCCCAGAGGTAATATTGAAGAATTATTAAAAGGGTCATTTTTCAATAAATTACCCAGTGTTGTTGTGCACATTCTTGGCAAACTGCAGAGATGCTTGAATTCCTTTGGCTGTATCTGTGTTTGGAAAGGGCTCAGAAAAACGTGGTATGCTGCCTGCAGTAAGCCAAATGAGAAATGGTTTTCTGGGAGGTAGCAACAGTTGTTGTCTTTGCTGTGAATTTCTGTTGATTTTTTTTTTTTTTGTCATGAGATTTGCCACTTGCAACTTTTTAGCAGGTACATTAATTCTAAGTTTCTAGCACTAAGGACTCTTCAATGGCAAGGAGATTTGGAGCAGTAAAAGTTGCTGGCTTATACACTTCCTTTCTGTAAACTGTGTGGGTGTGAAGAAGAGCATCCAATCTCTTCAGTTATTTGCACACCTGTTGTTTTTATTCTCCCCACTTAAATTTCAGTAGTAGCTGGTGAGCCCCTCTAGTTCTCTTGCACTTGGTTCTTATTGCACCATTGCCAGTATTGAAGCTGCTTTTTATTAAAGATATTCTTCATGGAATCAACTGGGGAAGCCGAATAAAAAAAAATAAATTGAAAATATAAACTGAAAGCAAATAGTGGAGAATTTTCAGTGTTAGTTATTGATTTCCTTGATTGTGAGCACACAGGAATGCTGACACTCAGTGTACCTAATTGTGATTTTATTGACTATCATTTCTACCTTGTTTACACTGCCAGGGTTTGTTGGTCACTGTGACTGATGGTTTTCACTCATTCCAGGTCTTGCAGCTCTGACCAAACCATCCTTTGTTTATTTTCTTTATCTTTTCTTGCTACAACCTCCCTGCCTGTTCAAGTTTTCTGTGTAACATGACCACAGGTGACTGCTATGGACATAGGTACTGATAATTTTACCTGTTTTCTCAGTTTGTACTCCTTAGTTTTGGTTTATAGGTAATATGTGGGCTATTTTTCATACTTTGCCCAATCCAATAATCTGTGCAATGAGCAGCCACTCATTACTCACTTAATTTATAAATCACCCACCACCAGACCAAGGTACCAAATTGAGGGACCATGTTTAGCCTGTAAATGGGGCTGGACTTCTGTGGAGATTTCAATGTGTGGAGAAACAGGGAAGAGGCTTGGGAACAGGGAACATAACCAGTGTTCAGACATGGTGTGATGTGGGAATCAGTGTGGGTGTCCCCATGCTCAAGAGCCCTGCTGGGGCTCCTCTCCTGGAAATGTTCTGTCTCAGCACTTGTAGGGGTGGAAAAGACACAGAATACTGCAGTTCTCTAGGATTTTCTCTTTCTTTCCAGTGAAATTTGGGGTACTACCCTGACCCAGAGGTATTCAGTGTCTGCCTTCTTCCCAAAATAGATCCTGAGAATATAACATGATGGGAGAGATGTCTATCTTCACCCTTCTACATGAGAAGAAAAAATCTATTATATGAATAGATATTTTCTAAGATCATTTGCTACCCACAGATCCTGCTGTAAAGGAATTAGAAACCTTGGCCTATATCATTCCTTCTTTAATCTAGTGTTGCTCTAGCAAAAAATCCCAAACAAAAAAATAAAAAAGGAGCAGGGAGCAGTTTACCTTTTAAATTATACAAGCGCCACAAGTAAAAAATATTCCTGTTTCTTCTCTGGCAATTTTAATCTTCACATTTTTCTGGTGTATTGTATGGTGAGATGTCATTAAGAGTTTTATGGTAATGATTACGTTGGCCTTGCAGACTATTTTTTACTAGCTTTTTTTACTGTCACATTTGCTACATAAGCTTAATTTTATGTTATTGCAATGATGTTCTGTGGTGTGTTCAAATAATCGATAGCAGTACAAGGGTTGTTCCATTGGGATCACATTATATGAGTTTATAATATACAATATATGCTTTGATGTATACATATAGTGTTTGCTGTTTTTCCCCCTCTCCTTAAATACAGAAATTTCTAGTTGTGTTTATTCCCCTCGTCAGCATACTTTATCATATCAAAGCCTTTACAGACAGTGTAGAACTACTGAGTTATGTTTGGGTCATGTTTTGCAGTGTGCCCTTTAATACTGTAGCTTTAGAAATGCAATTTTCAGCCTCCGCTTATTAGAATATGATAAAGTATTCCTGGTCTATGTCCAGCTCCACTAATCTCCAGACTACACTTCATGAATTAGGCATGAAGATTTTAGTCAATGTGCTTTCAAAGACCAATGTTTAGGGAATCATGGATTTTCTACAAGCTGAGGGAGAAATCTATAATAGGAAGAACTGATTTTCAAACATCATATTCTGTAGAAAAAAATGACCATTTCTGGCTTGGAAACCAGAAACATTTCCTTTTAGAATACTCAAGAACTGGTTAAAAATGTATTGTAGGTTTTAACTTCTAAAAGGAGTAGCTTTTTAAAATGCACTGTACGTGCTGTGTAGTGTATAGAGGCTCATACATATTAGATACCACGTAGACACCTCCTGAGTTGTGGGTTAAAAAACAAGCCACACCAAAGTTGACTTGGTTTAGTGGTATTAACCTAAACTCACCGATGGACACTCCTCTGTTTCATCTTTTCACAGCAGGTGAGGTCTGGCCAAGGGGGGCAAGTGAAGGTGCTGTAAATTGGAACATATAAACAGATTTTAAATTCTGCCCTGCTGCTTTATCTCTCGCTGAAGGCAAAGTCCAAATTAAGCAAAATCAGACAGAAAAATACACAAATATGTATTCATAATGCCACCCAGTCTGACCCCCAGGTGCTCACTTGTGGCCTTAATCATCTTTTGTTTCTGGGTGAGACTCATCATCTTGTTTTTTGAGGAATATAGGCTCAGAGTTGGTTCATGAGCTCATCATCTCGAGGAAGACCTGCAAGAAATCAGTCAGAATTGAGAGAACTATAAACAACCTTCACCTTACTGGAAATGTCACCTGTTGGTACACACAGAGCTTAACCTTTATAATGATTTTTGGCTTATGAGAGAAAGGAGGGTATCCAGGCAGTGTTAGTTCAATCACTGTCACTTTTTTTAATGTAAAAAACTGGTGTTAGTCAAACTCTGCAGTATTTTCATAGTTCTCACCTGGACTGAACAGTATAACCCTTGGCTTAGGAAGCTGCAGCACTGTTAGACAGTCCTAGAGTGGATGCATTTCTTGCAAAATGAGTAGTTAAGGAGGAAATGGGAAGGCAGGCTTTCATTTTTGGGGCATTTTTCTATACTAATGAACGTGGATGGTGTACAGCACTTTGTAGTTCCTGCTGTAATTACACTGGGAATTAATACACTGCAGTGTTTAGTCATTGAGGAATTAAAGGACAGTTGTAACTTGTCTGGATGCAAATGGAAACCTTTCTGCCTGAAGGAGACAGCAGGGTGTAATGAATCCCATCACCCCTGTCCCTTCCCCCCAGACGTGTGAGGTTGAAGCTCTGTGTGTTCATGAGTGTTTTTAATTGTCCTTTCTCCATCTCTCTTCTACTGTATTAAGTCATTCTACCAAACACGGCATTTTTCCCACTTTTGGTAAATCATAAATAATATGAGGTGCTGGCATTGCTTTTGTTTGCTTGTGTTTGGTTAAATATTTGTTGTGTGTTTTGGAAGGGAAGACTTTTTCCATCCTGCGAGATGTGTGAACACACACACACGCATCTGTATGCACACATCCAAATATCTGCTAACCATGTGATGTGATTATCTAAGAAAAAAAGGCTGAATATTGGATTTTATGTTGTTATTTTCTAAAATATTCAATACATTTTCAATTGTAAAAATTATTCTTAACCAAACATTATGTAGTTGAGAGAAATCACAGGAAACACAGAAAACTGTCTCAGATTTGCAGACTATTTGTTACACTAATTATTTAGATGGGAGTAACAGCATCAGACAAGAGCTCTGTGTTCTTTTTCAGCACTATTACAGCATTCCTAAAAGGAAAATGAGACCTACAGCTGGACATAAATTGTGCCAAACATTGAATACCAACCTGCATCCTTCTGTATTCCCTATAAGGTCAAGGAGAGCCATAAGCAGGACAGTGGTGTTAGTTCTGGCTTGTGATTGTCAGAAATGTGGTAGAAAGCTGTCATCAAGGCAGAGGCTGTGGGAATGTCTCTCTGGAGGTTGGAGATGTGATGGTCAGTGCTGGACACAGCCACTTTGGCAATGGAGCACCCAATGGATCAGGGAGTCTGGAAAACATTTCCTGCTGGTAGAATGAGTTACTTTGCATCCTGAATCAGAAACCAAATCCATCCTCATGTTTTACCATTTCCCTGCACTTTGCAGCCAGGAATCAGCCAGTCCAAAGGTTGTAGTAAAGGTTGTAGTAAAGTAAGGTTGTCCTTCATTGACATCTGTATAACCACAGAAAAGTAAAGCAATAAATAAAAATCCTCAATTAATTACACAGGATTCATAATGCAGAAGTCTGTAATGGTTCAATAGAAAATGAAGGGATGAATTCATACACTGATCAGAACAGAACAAAACAACTGTGATGTGAGCTGCAAACTGGAGTAGTGGCCAGCATAAGTTCTTTGAACAAAAGATTGGGGTAGGCACAGAATCATGGTTTCATTAACTGGTGGTTTAAATTATTTTCTCGTTGGAAAAGTAGAGACAGGTGAGATTAATACCAGGAGTTTTGAACTATGCAGATCTCAGCTCTTGAGTGCACTGCTGGGTTAAATAACCCTGCTGTGCTTTGCTATGTCATTCTGTTGTTTTGCTAGGAAAAAACATCCCATGTTTCACTTTGCACGACAAATTTGCAGCATCAGCCAAACACAGGTTGAGACAGAGGGAGCTGGTTAGGAGGCTCTCTTTCAGACACTGGGAAATTTAGAATTTTAGTTTTACATTCTACCAGGAAAGTTGGTGCTGTTCTGTAAAACTTGCTATTAACTTGATAACCCCTTTCTAAAACTTGCACAAATAACATGTTAGCATAGGTGGAAGGGTTATGAGGGTCTATTTGATAGTTCCTTCAACTACAATAAAAGCCTCAGAAAATAGTTATCTGCTAGTCTTTGCCTTCCTTATGGTGCTTTTGGTGTTCTTTCGAAAATAGACAGAGCAGATGTACCTAAATTAGTAGGTATTATGTTATCAAATAAATGGTTTAGGCCTTTGGAGGTACAGAGAAACGTCTCATGATTTTCAAAACAAAATTCAAGTAGCCCAGGAAGGTCACTGCACTGCACAGGTGCTTTTGAAAATACAAGTAGGCCCATGGTTTCCCTTTCAGGTTTCTAAAATCCTTTGAAAATACACTCGACGTTGCCTAAAACTTAAGTCTGCTAAGAGCCTAATTCCTAATTGAAAAATTAAGTTTCCAAACTTACCAAATTTCAGTGGTGTGTACACTTCCATCTGCCTCGGTCACTTTATGAAAATGAAGTATGCGGTTTGAAGTGCCACATTTTTCTCAGAGACTTTCTTAACCTGGGCTTGCACCTGCCCCAGGGGGAATGGCAGAGTGAGAACAGGGACACTCCTTGTTCTAGATTTCCAAAAATTGAAATAGCCTTTATTCAGCTGAATTGTGCACACAGTTTACCTGCCTGATGTCAAAACCTGATTCATGCACATGGAGCTGGAGTCAATGTTCTTGGCTGGGGTAGCTGTGACAGGCTGCTTTGGATGATGCACTGTGAGGGTTGAGGTTCCTCACTGAGTTTTGCTCTATGGGCTTCAATGATTGCCTGAACTATCTCCATGCAGCATTTTTAGCCCTTCAAGGGTCATTGTTTCCTATCCATTTTTGAATCTTTTTGGGCACACTATAGAGGCTGTTAATAAAACTGCATTTTTCAATGAGTTTATAGGGATTAGAATCTCCAATTGCTCTCATTTTTCTCTCTATATTACAGGAAGTTTCTGTGCTATATGGTTGGCAAATGTTGACATTGTATTGTTTTTTCCTGCATTTGTGGGCAATAATGGATTGAAGAGCATCTTATGGGTTTTTATTTTGTCAAAATCCATACTGGTTAGTCATATGCCTATAAATCACATTTTTCTATCTATCATTAGAACTCCTGCTGATGATTAATGAACTGAAAGTTCTAGGACTGAGTCTTGAAGGGTTTTTAATCTAGAAATCCTTATGAAAGGACAAATAAATAAATTGCTTAATAACATTTATATTTATACCAAATATTTAATGTGCTCACCTGTTTTTTGATTAAAGTGGGATAGTAATTGTGAGACTACAGGAAGAATATGGAGGAAAAGCTAATTTTTCTTGAAGAAGTGGGAGCTGGTCACTAGCCATCAGTCCTAGGTGTTTGGAGACAGTGAACCAGTCCCAGTGCTCTCATCATGTCAGATTTTCAGCAGCAATTGAGAATCCCATCCTTACTTTTAAAGGAGGGGATTCAGAACACCTGTAGATCAAGGTGTTAATTTTATCATTAATACAAAGTTTATTTTTAAACATACCTGAATTATCATCTGTATTTTTGCTTCTTTGTTTGTTTTCCACTTGGTTCTATTGGTTGTTACAGAAGCTTTATTTTATCCTCCCATCTTTTTCTTAATATTTCCCTGGATGAGCCTTAGATTCCTACACCCTGCTGTAGTGCTGCAATGGTATGCTGCTTTCAGGATTTTGGCCAAAACCAGCACATTTTAGGCTTGGTCTGGAACCAATGTGAAATGACTTTTTGACACCAGCATTTTGGGGTTTTTTATGATTTAAATTAGTTGTTTTCTTTGGCATGAAAATACAAAATGACTGTCAAACAACGGCCAAGTACAGTTCAGTGGAAGAAGAAGCTGAAGCAAGCAAATTTATGACAGAAAGAATATTGAAACTGGATTGGCAACCCTGGTTTTCCCTTATGGCAATTATTCAAATTGTTTTCAGAATACACCTTAGTTACAGAATATATTGTTAAATTTATTTTTTAAACTCAAATGTACAGTAATATAATGTAGTGATCTGATTCCCCAAACCATTTTTTTGAGAGTTAATTCTTTGCTAGCAGGTACATGTGAATCTTGGCTCTGAAATAATCACTATATTTAATACTGTTTGCCAAACTAATATTGCTCACTGTCTGGTCAGATCCTTTATAATGTGGAAATTATGATCCAGTTAACATTATGTACTGACTACATGGGGATAATATTTTTCTGTATTAAATTTAATCTAAGTACAATGCTTATGTAGATATATTTATATGATACT
Source organism: Trochalopteron elliotii (assembly GCA_024734555.1). Lineage (NCBI taxonomy): Eukaryota > Metazoa > Chordata > Aves > Passeriformes > Leiothrichidae > Trochalopteron > Trochalopteron elliotii. Next base: position 6,822,136 of record JANPWX010000087.1, read on the forward strand.
GAATTTTACCTTTTTATCTCAGCTGAGTGCTGTTGATCAGAATTATCTTGGGTCTCCACTCCAAAAAATTCGATTGTGCTAACAATTCTATTTATTTTAGGACTTTATCATAAATGAGTAAAGATTGTTAGGTTTTAAAGGACCTGCACACTCACATTTTCCCATCCCTCCACAGGCACAGAGCTGTGAAGTAGCAGCTGGCATTGTAGGACAGGGATTGAAAATATGTGGATTTTTAATAATACGTGGATTTTTAATATGGCGTAAAAGGTCACCATTTTGAAAGGGACAGAAATATAAATAGAGATGTTTTATTTTTGTTTTTGTGTTCCCTGAATTTAGTGGTAGAGATAACTGGTCATGTTAAAGCTTTTTTCTTGTCCTGTCTGTCCCTCACCAAGACTCCAGCTCCCCATTATCACAAGAAAAACTTCCTTCTTTTTTCAAGCAGGTATTTTGTGTCATCAATCCTGTTTGATTCAGCCCTACAGAAGTTTGATCAAGCTACATATCCTCTCACTAGGATCAATTTTAACCACCAAGTATAGATTGAAATATCTGTGTGTGTCAATTTGACAAAGAGAACAGAGGAGATATCTTTACTGGAATTGTATTGCACTTGACAGATTCCTCCCCCCACCTGCAGGTATTGACAGAGCGTAGGGGGATCAGGAATTGCTTCAGCTGCAGCCTGGCTTGGCTGCAGTACTGCTGGTGTGTGAGAGTGAATTCTTCTCCCATGGAACAGTGGGAATGTACACTTTAATTTTGTGGTTCTTATTTGGAAAATGTGCATTTTAAGAGGCAATGGAAACTGCTGGAGGCAGATCGGAGCTGACTTGCAAGGATAAATGACTGGTAGGAAGATATTCATCCCATGGGCAAGTGAAAAGCCTGTCCTCTTTGAATCCCCCTTCATGCTGCAGAAAATCCTCAGTGCATGTGGGGGGGGCTGGTGGGACGACCCCACCCAGTGTGTGGAGATTCCCCAGTGGCAAAACCCCTGTGTGGTGCTGGCAGAGTCACAGCTCCTGCTCCTGCTCTCACAGTCACAGGTCCTGCAGGTCAAGCCTCTTGAAGTCACCATCTTTGTGACCCAAAATGCAGCACCATCCCTCTCTGCTAAGACATGAGATGAGAAGAAATGTTTGGTTTGTTTTTTTACCTGAGTTGCAGTTTAGAATCACAAAATACGCTGATTTGGAAGGGACCCAGAAGGGTCATCAAGTCCAACTCCTGGCCCTGCACAGGACACCCCAACAATTCCACCCTGTGCCTGAGAGCATTGTCCAAATAAATGTTCCTGGAGCTCTGTCAGGCTGATGCTGTGACCACATCCCTGCGGAGCCTGTTCAGTGCCCAACCACCCTCTGGGGGAAGAAATTCTTTTTCATATCCAACCTAATCCTCCCCTGACACTTCAGGCCATTCCCTAGGGTCCTGTCGCTGTCACCACAGAGCATAGATCAGTGTCTGCCTCTCCTCTTCCCCTCACAAAGATATTTCTTTGCAGTGAGGACTCCCCTCAGTCTCCTCCTGTCCAGGCTGAACAGACCAAGTGCCCTCAAGCTGCTCCTCATCTGGTTTCCCCTCATGGCTCTTCACCATCTTCATTGCCCTCCAGAAGCAGGAGGTGAAGCAAAAAGAACATGAGATTCCAAATTTGGGGGCTGGGGGACTCATTTGTATATGGTTTTCCAGCAGTGTTGTATTTTAGCTAGCAGACAAAAGAGAGAAAATTGGAGAAAACAAGGAATCCCCTCAGGGAGAAAGAATGAGGAAAAACCTGGTTTGGAAGATTCCTGAGTCTTCTGTTTAGTTGTCTGTTAGTCCACTCTGCTTAAAGGACCAAGGGCTATGGTTCTGATGTCCTCTTTGGTATGGAAAATTGGGACTCTGTTTTGCCTGTGTAGGAACCTATCCCTCAAAATTACAATCTACTCTTAAGGTTATTCTTATTTAAAGGAAAATTACTTTAGTTACAGTATATTGGTTTACTAGTCCAGTTTTATCTATAAATCTGTTTTCAGCAATACAATATCCAGTTGTCTCTATTAAGGCTTTATTCTGTAAATTAAGTTTTTTTTTTCTGTTGTGGACTTTATAATAACAGTACATGACCTGCACTGACAACAGCTTACTAAAACATAGGCTAAATGTATCATAAAGCTCAGATGCAGAAGCACACAAGCATATTTCATCTTGCAAATGAACAAAGATAATTTAACACATTCAAAAACTCTGAGTTTTCCTGTGGTTCATTTGCATCTAGATCCTGAAATTGTGAATATGCATTTCAGCCTCTCTGTATACCAGTGGGGCAAGAGCAATGACACAAAATCAACATCACACTAAAATCAACACCTAGGAGGCTGAATTATGGAATGCAGTGCAGTTGATATGCTCATATCACAACAGCAGATATGACTTGTAAGTTTGAACCTATTTTATATTTTTAGCATTTTTACCCCAAAAGAATGAGCTGTGCCATTTCATTCTTGACTGTGTGTGGTAATCACAAAAGTCACAAGACTCCAGCTCTGTGACTCTGGCAGCACAATTAGCAAATAACTCCTAACAACTGGGTGATTTCTCTTCATGGACAAAAATGACCTGCAGTATTTTCAGCCCAGAAGTAAGCAGAATGAAGTTTATGGTCTCAAGGTAGAAAGCAGAGACAAGTGAAACAGTATTGTGAAAGTTTCCTGAACTGTGGCTATGCTGAATATACTGACAGAACTAAGCAACGAGAAGTCACCGTAATTACTGATGAGCAAAGGCATATTTTCCACTGAGTTTCCTCCTTTTTTTTTTTTTTTTTTTTTTTTTTTAAATGCAGGATGCTATTGTTGTAGTTCAGAAAGCCCCAGGCAGCTTAGAAATCAGGCAAAAAATCAATAACCCACTTGTTGAAGATAAGTGAATTAGCTTGTGTTGAATGTAACTGAGTACCTGAACACTCCAGTGAGCAGCCTTTGTTTTGTGAGAAAGGAGATTTGTGAGGTTTCTCTTCTGAGGGCTGTGGTGGTGCACATCTCAGATTAATCACCCTGAGTAAGAGGAAGCTGACCACTTACACAGAGAAATAATCTGTGAATTTTCATTCTTTCTTGTCTTGTTCCTGTTCACCATGCTGAGCAGATTTTCACAGTTCAAAAACGATGATCAATCTCATAGAAGACTTTTAGTGAGCAATAACAAAGAGGACCAGAGTAAGTAGTGTATTACACAGCAATTTGCCATGGCGCAAATTCAAAATTTCTTTCCTGCTCTATGCAGGCTCAGGTTCTTTCCTTTCACATCTCTCAGATCTCTGGGACACTCCTCTCACATGTCTGTGCACTGCAGGAAGGAAATGCTTCTGTCCATTGTGCTCAGTGTCCAGAACACAGGCCATTTCTAATTCCCACCTCCAGAGAGGGCAGCCCCTGTGTGCTCCTGACACACAGGACGTGCAGTGCCTGCCCACTCTGCCCTCACTACAGCCTCAGAAACAGCTCTGAGCTCTTCCTGCATTGCCACTGACCTCTGTGGTAATTGTACCTGTCACTAAGATGATGTTGTCCTGGTCCAGCTGCTTCTGAGTCTCTGCTCTGCTCTGTCTCCAGAAGTGGGAGAGAAATGCAGAGAGTTTCTTACCACAACTTTACAATTTCCTGATCCTTGAGTGAGTTCCCATCTCAGTGTTAACAGGGTGGGAGGATTCCTCAAAGAGCCTCCTGGACATATGGAGGCCATATAGCAGTGAGGGATGGCCTCACCTCTTATTGACAACCCACAATTTCTTTCTGAATAATCAGAGAGAGGGATCTGAAGGCAGCCACATGGGATGTGTTCTTGCTAGGACTGGTGTTGTCCTGTGAGGTGCAGCCACAGTGCTGGGGAGCAGGCCCAGCCAGTCAGACCTGGCACTGGCCACAGTGCTCCCATCTCATCCTGTTCTCTCTGAGCAGCTCAACATCATCCTGCTTAACTTCACTAGCAGAACTGTCACCTGGACACTTCAAACACAGGGTTAGAGGAGTTTAAAGCTTGTTCAGTTCACTTTCATTCATTATTTATGTTGTGTATTCCGTGTCAATCTCATGAGTTTTTAAGACACCCCTCGTGGCTTTCAGCTGCAGGGGTGGCAGGGCAGTCTCACCAGCTCTGGCAGCTGGTTATTTGTTAAAGCAGTTACCTGCTGCTCTTTGCAGTGGTCATTCTGCCTCACCCAAACAGCCTGAAAGGCACCAGCTTTTTTCTACCTATGTAGAACCACATAAGTGCCCAAACACTGATGAACCTCCTCTTTTCAGGCCTGTGTTGGCAGGGCTGGCAGCACTGGTGATAGATCACCTTGGCTCATTTCCCTCAGTCAGGCCATCAGGGCTGGGAAGCAAAACTTTTAAATGTTGTCTGTGCTGGCTTGTTTTCAGCTAAAATAAATCAGGTCTGCACTTCCTCCTACATGGTACAAAGGAGGAACCCTTAAACAGTTTCTGAAGAGTAAATCTGGCTTTTGCTAGTTTA